>APFE030422576.1:1356-20472 GCA_000404065.3 Pinus taeda | reverse complement strand
GGGTGCGCTTTACACGGGGTACGCACCCCGCCTTCAGAAACAGAGCGTGGGTACGCACCTGGCCTGAAGGTAGGCTGCGCACCCCGACCCTTTTTCCTTTAAAGAAAAAGGTCGGGTACGCAGGTTACCCATGGGCCACCTGCGTACCCCGAGGAGCGCATCCCAAAACCCCTATGCCTCCAAAAATAAAACCTAAAAATGAAATTCAAACGGATGAAATTGAAGAGGAGGATGTTGTGGATTACCTGGAGGTGACGGTGTTCGATTCTGACGGTCTGATTTTCCGCAATCTCCACGAGAATTTTCTTGCCAAAAGCTCTTTTCTCAACCTCAACAGTAAAATGGTAAAAATGACATGGTAAAAGGTCTTTTAATAGGTTTTTTGGATGAATAAATGTTATATTTGTTTATTTTTCACCATGAAAGGTCATTTTAATGCATTTTTGCCCATCTCAAACAGGTATGAGTAATGTTTCGCTTTTGTGCAGGACAGAGGGACTTTCAGGGAAACTTGTCACTTTTTCACAAATCAGACATCAAAGTCATCTTTTAAGCCCTTTTCTGACTCCTAAAAACTGAAAAGATTGCCGAGCGTTTCTTTTACACTCGTTAAAACGGAATTAAAAGACGGTCCCCTTATAGCCCTTTTCTGACCGTAAAAACGGGAAAAGATTGTCGGGTTTTTTCGTTTCAAATTCGATATTGGAAATAAAACGACGTGTCCTTGATCGCTTTTTACTTTTCAGGTCAAAGACACTAACTATGAAAGTATCCTTGGTCGCAAGATCAAGCGGTTCTCCTAGGTATTATTTTATACTTTTTCGGGCTTAGGAGACACAAATTTACGAAAAAGTCCAATCAGGAGTCTTCTAAGTTTTTCAGACTCTCTAAATATGAAAAACGCCGAGTTTCTCCTATACTGGACTCGTTAAAATTTCACAGTAAAGGATCTGTTCTATTACAAACAGGAACGGACCACTCCTTCTTAGGGTTCGCATCAAAAACTAAGTTGGACTCATTTGAAGGATGAGCTTACAAACAAGCATATGTTATCCTCCTCAAGCTTGTAAAAAATAAAGAGGTACTTGCCAGAAATGGTGGGGGAACAATGAGAAGAATGAGCCTATTTGATATCTTTTTGTCTCAAGAAAAACCTTACTACCACTCTTGTTCATTCACCTGGGTTGGGAAATCCTTTACCTCATAGTTGACCAAAATCACTTGACATTTTTAGCCGGGTTATGGAGTCGACTTTGAATCATTTATCACCAAACCATCTGTTGTGTCGTTATGTGTTCAAGGGGTTTGAAACAAAACATTCAACCGCAAAATACCTATCATTCATTGTGTCATCATTGAGTCAGTCCTTGCAGCAACATTTCTTCAACTTGAACTATGATTTCGTGTTGTGGGCTTGCCTGCGACAGGTCACTTTCTATCGACATCAGCACATTATCTAGAGAGTTGACTTAGAAATCGTCAGTACCTTGGAGTCTGCATGCATCAATAGCAGGTTTCTCGCCTTCGACGTCAGTTTTCATCATTGACTTGCGATCGAAGGATGCCATGAAATGTTCGACACCGACTCATTCATTCACATCTCATGGATTGGTCTGGGTACTTTGAGAACCATTGACATTACTGGTGGTCTCTCTCATGCTTGTTAACTGTTTACATCATTGACTGGTAATCAAGTGGTTTCTACCATGTTCGACATCGACTCATTTATTCACATGGTTAGAATCGTACCAATTCGGGGAATAGAAATGAAGACCCTGGATCTTTTCCACCATCCAGGCTGCGAGGAGTTTTGTATTCATTATGTTGTAGACCGATCATAAACAGATGGCTGCGTCCATGCTGTGTCTACGAGAGTCTATGATTATGATGTATTATGAAATTATTCTTGTACCAGAATAGTTAGTCCAATAGTTAAAGTTTTGATCTGAGTATGGGAATGCCTACCTCAGTATGATATGATATTTTACATGTATTTTGTGTTGAAAATTGCAGGTTCCAACCGAGCTATCCACAAGATGATCCTCGAAATGATAAAGCACTTCACCCTTCTTATATGACTTAACACCCTTATCTATTACAGGCTTCGTACTTTAGGGGGGCAATCTGTTACACTGAATTTTGTCACCTTGACTATCTGCAGTTTATGTGGCCTCATCAATAGCCACATTGTCCTCTTTGTCAAGCCCCATACCTCTGCTCTTCATGTCAAAACTTCAAAGAGAGAGAAAGTCACTTGAAAACATGTTTATCTATGGATACGCAGGTTCTCTCTACCTTGCCTGCGTGTACGCACTCCAAATACATTAGACCTGCGTAGTAATACACTCTGTATACTAAAGCTAGGGTGCGTACCCCTGTAAAGGTCAAAAGGCGCAAGTTTCATCTTTAAAAAGTTACTTGTGGTCACTTCTAGAGCCTTCTAGAAGAGTTATTGACGTGTATTGAGCGCCTCCAGATGGTTCATGCACCCCTATGATAGAGGAGCTTATCCCATCAAGAAAGGAGCTACCCCATCCAAAAGAGGGAGTATCCCATTGATGTTGGAACTGAATAACCTCCTCTAGAATACTATAAATACAGGCATTGGGCCAAAGGAGGGGAGGTTGAAAGCTGAACATTCTAAAGGGTAAATGCTGCTGGAATTAGGACTTCCATTGTTAACTTGTGAGGAGAGATTACCATCCTTTCTTTTTGCCATATTGGAAGTGGGTGAGCTTGTCAAAGTAGAGGAATCTCTTGCTGGACCCTGGGAGGAGCTTGCACAACACCAAGGCTCAGGTTGTAATGGTTCCTTTTTTGTTTCCTTAATACAAATAAGTCCATTCTTCTCAATGATTTGTTGTTAATGAATTATTTCATGTACTCCTTGGTCTATGTGATGAATATGTTTTTTTTTATGATGAATATTCAGGTGTTATGTAATCGTTTGCTTTGTTAGTGTATGCAGGTCTTAAAGTGAAGGAGGAGCTCATCTGGATCAGCAAGGCTGGACTGCTACAACAAGCGTTGGACCTAAGGTAAGATCGGAAAACATTTGAATTCTCATAGAATAATGTGTGTTTAGAGAAGGATTGCTCTTGTTTGGTTTGTTTGTCACTAGAGAGTCTTAGACTCCCAGGGAGGTTAGGTTTGTCCGCAAATATAACTCTTTCCGCATGACAACAAGTAACCAAATAACCAAATGCATGTACCATGCATTCAAATCTCAACAAGGAAATCACACAAGCAACCAGTTACCTACAATGTTCTCCTGTTGTAGTTGCTTTTCCAACCTTCTCTTTCGCTACCCATGAACTCCTTTGTTAGCATGCTTTCTTTTGTCCAAGTGTTTTTTTCTCCAAGTCCAAGTGAGAATGCCTCTCTATCCAAGTGAATGCTAGAATGCTCCAAGAGTGTAAGAGTGAGTGTGAGTAGCTAAGAGTGGTAAGAATGACAAAGAGAGCCATAGAATGTTCTCCTTCTCCTTTTTTTCCTTTTTTCTTCAATTTCCTTCATTTTCCTTTGCATTATATTCTTATCTCTTCATATTCCTTTTCTCCTATTTCCTTTATTTATTTTAATTAATTGCCATTTATTGCCTTTTTCCAATGCCAATTTTATAGCGATTAATAAACCATGAGTGATGCCCACTATAGTGTTTTCCCCTCCATTCAGCTCAAAATATGTGTCCCGTGACCTTAGTTTAATTTATTTACATGGAAAATCAACCCAGGGTTGTTACAAACCCCTTCCCCTTGGGGGAACACTATCCTCGATGTTCTATTACACTTATGACCAGCAAAACATACTACTTATGGAGCTTTATAGCACAACTTGATGCAATATTTACAATGACAAATTGATCAAAACGTGACAAACATATGGCTTATTGGAACTTTATAACATAACTCGATATAGTATTTACAGTGACACACACACATACATACATACATACATATATACCAAAAACTCATTTGCTTCAACCAACAAATAAAGAAGGATATAATTATTGCATCTTATCAACCATCTCCCATGTAGCTTCATCGGGTCCAAAGTGCTTCCATCGCACTTTAACTTGTTCTATTACTCGGTTCGAGAACATGATCTATTTCTGCTGCAATATGCATTGTGGCTTTCCCTGGAACTCTCCCGCTACTTCCACCTGCAATACAAACCAATCAATCACATGATCAACATCATGTACATATCTCTTAAGCAATGAAACATGGAAAAAATCATGGACTTTCACTGATGGTAGCAGTGCAAATATGTATATTATTGGTACAATCCTCTCAAGGATCTCAAAAGGCTTGCAATACTAAGGTGCCAACTTGGCACATGACCCAATCCTCGAGGAGCTCCTCTTGGGCTTGATGTGAAAGTACACATGCTCCCCAATTTGAAACTCCTTGAATGCTCTCCATTGATTTTCATAACTCTTCTGCCTATCATGTGCGTCCTATAAATTCCTTTTAATAATATGCATCTCGTACTCCATTTTAGCGAACATTTCTGGTCCAATCAACACCCTGTTCACTAAATCACTCCAACTGATAGGAGCATTACAACTCCACCTGTAAAGAGCCTCAAATGGACTCATATTTAAGGATTCCTGATACCTACTATTATAAGAAAAATCCACCAGTGGAAGGTACTCCTCTCACTTCCTCAACATATCCTCAAGAATTTTGTTAGCTCTTTCTATCTGTCCATCTGTCTGTAGATGATAAGTTGTGCTGAAAGCTAGCTCTATCCCCAAGCTTGCAAACAACTCCTTCCAAAATTTGGAAGTGAACTTGGACTCTCTATCTGATATAATCTTCTTGGGAACTCCATGTAACCTCACTATCTACCTAATGAATATTTGAGCTACCTCACTCTCTGAATTTGCAGACTTCACTACAATAAAATGAGTTGCCTTGCTTAACCTAACAACCACAACCATGACAGAATCATGCTATATCGATGTCCTTGGAAATCTTGTAATGAAGTCCATGGAAATGGCCTCCCATTTCCATTCTAGAATCGAAATAGGCTACAATAGACCAGTTGGATGCTTGCATTTAACTTTCACCTGTTGACAATCCAAGCACCTTGTAACAAACTTAGTCACCTCTTTCTTCAAATTCAACCAATAATATAACTTCTTGATAGCTTTCAAAGTCTTCTAGTATCTTGGGTGTCTTGAATACGGCTTGAAATGAAACTCTCCAAAGATAAGCTTCTTCATCTCATTGTTATCTGACACATGAATCCTGCCCTTGAATTTGACCAAGCCATTCACAATGAGGTGATACTCCTCACATCGATCGCTCTCAATATGATGTTAAAATCTCTACTTCAGTTGCTAGTACTTATCACCATGCTACACTGCATGAAAGATCCACTCTTGCAAGTCTGTCCCATAAGAGCTCACAGTTGATATATGATTCGCCTGTGCTCTCCTACGTAGAGTATTTGCAACCTGGTTCTCTTTGCCTTTAATGTGCCTGATCTCAAAATCAAACTTACTGAGAGTAGCCAACCATCGACCTTGCCTTGAATTCAGATTGGGTTGGCCAAACAAGTAACTCAATCCAGTGTGACCACTCATTAAGACGAACCTCTTGCCAAGGAGATAATGTCTCCACATCTCTAATGCATGAATGATGGCTTCCAACTTAAGATCACAAGTCACATAATTTTGCTCATGTTCATTTAGCTTATTTAATTCATAGTAAACAACCTACCCTTCCTGCATCAAGACTCCACCAAGTCCTTCCTTAAATGCATCTGTACAAACCAGAAACTCCTTATCAGGATACACAATCTTCAAAACTAGAGCATTGGTAAGCAAATGATTTAACTAAGAAAAGCTAGTTGCAGACTCATTAGTCCATTAAAACTTCTTTCCTTTACTCTGCAAATACGTGATAGGATAGCCAATCCTAGAGAAGTTACTAATGAACCACCTATAATAACTTGCTATTCCCATGAATAACCTAACTTCATCCACATTCCTTGGAGTTGGCCACTCCATGATACTTTAACCTTTTCCAGATCCATTGTTATCCCTTCCTTAAAGACAACATGTCCCAAATAATGAATCTGAGACTGAAAGAAACCACACTTGTTGAGCTTGGCATATAACTTATTCTCTCTTAGTAATCTCAACATTGTTTCCAGGTGCTCTACATGCTCCTCCTCATTCTTTGAATATACCAACATATCATCAAAAAAGACTATCACAAGCTTATCCAAGTAAGGGTGCAACACATTGTTCATCAAACACATGAAGGCATATGGAGCATTAGTAAGACCAAAAGGAACCACCACGAACCCATATTTCCCATACCTTGCACGAAATGCAGTCTTATAAATGTCTTCTTCTTTAATGCACACTTTATTATATCTTAATGTTATATCAATCCTCTGTTATAAAGTGTAGCAAGAAAGGCTCAATTTGACTTTATCCTTAGTCAAATTGAATAAATCGAAATTCCACATCTGCACGACAACTTAGAGGAAATTAACTAGTGTGAGATGGCTCTTATCACTCAGTTAGATCAGAAAATTCGAGTAAGTGGGCTCAGAGTTTATTCATGCATGTGTTGATTACTAAATTTTAGGAATCTAGTTCATTTATTTTCAGTTGTACTAAGTTAACTGACCTCTAACAATTAATAGAGTCAATTGAAGGCCAGTTGATCAGTGAGACAACAATCTAACTTAGAGATATGTCAGTTAACTGATCAATCAACCCAAAATAGCCCAGACATGCATGTAATTTGAATTTCTCAGTTGGAGTGGAGGAGACAAAGGCTAGTGTAACATTAATTGTATACTAGTTGAGTGTATAGTTTTTGCATGTAGTCAAAAGATCAATTCCTTGGGAATTGTGCATGGAAATAGGGACTTCCCTATTTTTTAGAAGCTCGAATTAACTCATAATTGCACAAGAAAATAGGAGGTTGGAGGAGGCAGAATTTAGCTAAGTGTTGGCCAGAGGTTCCCATTTAGTAGAGAGAAAAAATTTGCTTTTGCAGGTGGTGCTTAGAATTGGAGCATGCAATTGTAATAGTTTCTCTATTCAACTTATTAATGCAAAGAGTCTTGATGGGTTTCCCTAGTTGGGTTCCCCTAGAAATCGTTGTGTGCTTGTGGTTTTGCTTGTCGCATGTCTATGCATGTTGTTCTAAATTCTGATTTTCATTTCGCAAATTAGTAGAGTAGAATTTGTGTCTCCTTATTTCAGTTCAATTTCTTGAGAAATTGCAATTTCTATCAAATTTCTACATGGTATCAGAGGCCTAAAATCACATTAGAACCAATATTTTGAATTTGTTCCTCAAGAATTTTGAATTTGCAACTTTAGTGTAGTAGTAGTTTTTCTTCATATTTAGGAGAATGTCTTTTAATGGACTGAAATTGGCGTATGCTCTAGAGAGTAGCTCAATTTTCATAGCCAAGAAGGATCGAATGGAAGTAGTGCTTGATGATAATAGTGTGTTAGAATATGTTAAAACTGACATTGTGAAACCCCAGTAGTCTAATGCACAACAATTAGCCCAATGGAATAAGGATTTAGCAAAGGCCAAGAGAATTCTTCTGAAAGGTGTGAGATAGGCTCTAATGCCTCCTTCCTTCTCCTATTGTGTCATATTTTTACATCCTTCAATCCTATCACAAGTTGTTCTTAAGGGGGGATGTTAGGATATTCCGACACATAAGAAATAGTTAAGTATAACTTGGTCTAGTTTTGAGTTAGGTAAAGTATGTTTCTTTACTATGTACTTTTGTTACAGAAGTACATAGTAAAGAAACACACTTTACCTAAATATACACTAGACCAAGTTATACTTAACTATTTCCTATGTGTCGGAATATCCTAACATCCCCCCTTAAGAACAACTTGGGATAGGATTGAAGGATGTACAAATATGACACAACATGAGAAGGAAGGAGGCATTAGAGCCTATCCCCCCTTAGTGACAACTTCTGAACTCCAACCATAAATCGAAGTTTAGTAAACTTCGCCTCTGTGAGAGACTTTGTAAAGATGTATGCAACTTGATCACCTGATGAACAATATTTCACTTCAAGAACATGGTCGTGAATGCGCTTTCTGATGAAGTGCATGTGCAGTTCAATGTGTTTGTTATGCTGATGTTGGACTGGATCTTTGCATAGTTGAATGGCACTTTGATTATCACACCAAAGTGTAGTCAGATGTTGCTGCTGAAAGCCAAACTCTGACAAGATCTGACAAAGCCACAGGGCTTCCTTACTAGCTTCTACAACACCAAGATACTCTGCTTCTGCTAAAGAAAGAGAAATGGCACTTTGTTTCTTGCAAGCCCATGTAATAGGTCCTGAACCAAGAGTGAACATATAACCTACAATAGACTTCTGATCATCAGGGTCACCAACTCAATCATAATCAGTGAAACCAACCAATAGAGGAGATGCTTCTACATTGTAATGAATCCCAAACTGAACTGTACCTCGAACATAACGAAGTATTCTGTTAGCTGCTTTCCAATGACTTTCATGTGGGTTTTGCATAAACCGAGAAATAAGGCCAACAACAAAGGAAAGGTCAAGACGAGTATGGGTCAGATAGAAAAGTTTTCCTACAAGTTGACGGTATAAGGTAGCATCAACTTCAGGGGAAGTACAAGTGACTAAAAGTTTGGCTCCATACTGAAAGGGAGAAGGAGTTGGCTTACAGTCTTCCATGTGAAAATGGCGGAGAAGATCACACGCATGCTTAGACTGGGAAAGGGAAATATCTTCCTTGGATTGCAAGACTTGAAGACCAAGAAAATAATGCAAGTGTCCTAAGTCCGTCATTTCAAACTTCTTTTTAAGGCTAGACTTCACATGGTTTATAAGGTTGGGATCACTACCAGTGAGAATAAGATCATCAACATAAAGAACAAGAATGATAAGAGACTTTCCGACTTTCTTGGTGTAGACAGTATTGTCAGAATGACACCTAGAAAAGCCAATTTCTAAAAGAAAGCTATCCATTTTGGCATACCAAGGGCGAGGAGATTGCTTGAGACCATAAAGGGATTTCTTAAGCCGACATACAAGGCTAGAGTTTGTTTGTATAAAGCTAGTAGGTTGTTCCATATAGATTTCTTCATGCAAGTCCCCATGCAAGAAGGCAGATTTAACATCCATCTCATAGACTTCCCATTTGAAAGAGGCAGCAAGGGAAAGAACAAGGCGGATATAGTTCATTTTGGCAACAGGGTAGAAGGTTTCAATATAGTTAATGCCTTCAACTTGTGAAAAACCCTTAGCAACAAGACAAGCTTTATGTTTATCAACTTTTTCATCTGGTCCATACTTGGTTTTGTAAACCCATTTGCATCTAACAAGTTTTCGTCCCTTAGGTAGAGGAACAAGATCCCATGTATCGTTTGCCAATAATGAACAATATTCTTCATTCATAGTTGCGTCCCAACCTGGATGGCCTGGAGCTTCTGCAAAGGTGTCAGGATCATAATTCATTGAAGCTTGAGCTAGTAAAGAAGAGGCTTTATCGAACTGAGAATATGTACGTCGTTGATCTGTAGGATCACCGGCAAGAGAGCCTGCTGCATCCCGAGTAGGACAAACCCATTTTGGAAGCTGAGGAGCTAAAGGAGGATCCTGAGAAGGTGGGGGAGGATTGTCGTCCTCGCTTTCATTATCTGAAGAAGAAATATTTTCAAAAGTAGAAGAGATAGAGAGAGGTGGCACATCTGCCGAAATAGGCTCGTAGGCGATATATTTTCAACAAACTTTACATCTCTTCTAATGATAACATTTTTGGACTTAAGTGGAATAAGTCTATATCATTTGACATCTTCATAATAACCAACAAAAATACATTTTTCACTCTTAGGTTCTAAAGCTTTATGTTTCTCATTTAGAATATTGGCCCATGCTTCACTTCCAAAAACACGAAAGTGACTAACATCTGGTTTAATTGAGCTCCATGCTTCTTCTGGAGTGATATTCTTTAAAACCTTAGTAGGAGTGTGATTTATTATGTAATTTGCACAGTTAATTGATTCTGCCCAAAAATTAAGACTAAGTCCTTTAGATTAAAGCATACAATTAGTCATTTCCTTTAAGGTGCGATTCTCCCTTTCAGCTACACCATTTTGTTGTGGAGTATATGGAACAGTATGTTGCATTTGAATTCCATTCTCATTAGAAACGTTGATGAATTTGTTGTTAACATATTCTCTGCCATTATCATATATTAGCTTAAGAATTTGATGTCCACATTGTTTTTCAACAAAGGCCAACAAAGACCAAGAACATGTTAAATACTTCTCTCTTGAGTTTTAAGAAGTATACCCAAGTGCGTCTGGAGAAATCATCAATGAAAGTTAAGAAATACTTGTAGCTAGAGAATGAAACAACTGGAAGTGGACCACATAAATCATTATGCACGAGTTGTAAAGGGGTTAAGGCATGCCAAGTGGCACGTTTTTCAAAACTATCTTGATGATGTTTTCCGAGTACACATTCGGAAAAAACACCATCTCTGCAAGATACCATTGGAAAAAACACCATATTTTCTTTACATAGATTTTGAAGGGAGCAATAGTTTAAGTGACCAAATCGCCCATGCCAAAGTTTGCTCACTTCATCATTATGAGCAACAAATACCGAGGGAATATTTGATGACCCAAAGTTGATAAACTTATACAACCTTACAGAATCATCAACAATGCCAGTAGCTAAAATCTGTCTAGGATCTCTTAGGTCCTTAATTACAACATTGTGAGGTGAAAATTCAACAATTTTACCTTCACCTGAATGAGTTATCTCATATACAGATAGAAGGTTGCGGGATAAGGTTGGAACACATAATACATCATTAAATTGACCATTGTCTATATGAGCAGTTCCAGTCCCTACAACACTAAGAGATCTATCATCACCAACATATATATTTTTGGTGTTAAAATCACTTAAAGAAGAAAACATGGCTTTGTTTTTGGCCATGTGATAAGAAGCTCCAGAATCAATGAGCCACTCATTAGAATTAGAAGAAGAAGATAGATTTAGTGCATATCCAGACCGAGATGTTTGACAACCACATGCAGAAAGTACTATTCCTGAAGATGAATTTGAAGTTGAAGAGTGCTCCAAATGGATGTTATGCTTCTTCATTGTTGCTTCCAAGGCTTCCATCTTCTTAAAGCATTTAGATTCTTAGTGGCCATCTCAATTACAAAAGTGGCAATGTCTATCAGTCTTCTTCCCTTTGTTTTTATTTGCCTTCTCATTTTGTTGAAATGATTTTTCATTTTGAGGCTGAAATTTCTTAGGACCCTTGTTTGTTTTAGTGCTATTCTTTTTAGGATACGACTTCTTAGGATTCTTTGAATTTGGTTGTTGTTGGGCGGCTAAGGCTTTCTTAGAAGAGTTTCCAAGATTAAGAAGACCAAGGTGTAACAATTTTTCTTGTTCTCTTATTAAAGAATCACAAAAGGAATCAAAGGAAGGGGACTTATAGTCTTGTCCTTGAGAAATGAAGGCTTCTCTTGTAGAATGGAAGGTGGAAACAAACACAGAGTAGGTTGGTCCCAACTTAATAAGAATGGAATAGATAAGGTTACCATCTTCTTTCTTAACCTTAACACCTTTCAAGAGAAGTCTAAGGGTCTTGAACTTGGACAAAAAATCTTCAATGGAAGAAAAATTATTGGAGTTTAATGTAAGCAACTCATTTTCAAGTTGATGGGCTCTAAGTTCATTTTTAACTCCAAAAACTTTAGTGATCTATTTCATTGCTTCATTAGGAGTATCAAGTTCTGTGATATGGAATCTAAGGTCTAGAGAAATAGACATCCCTATCAACCCACATGCTTGATATTGCCTATTTTCCCATTTCGCTACCTTATCTTCATCTTTTGGTTTGGTTTCTTAGCCTGAGGTTATTCTGTAAAGACCTTTACTCCTAAGTAAATCCACAATGTAGGACCACCATTGGAAGTAGTTGGTGCTGTCAATAATAAATTGGCATGGACTTACCATTTTAACATAAACTAAAGCTGCATATATTGAAAATAAGTGTTCCAATGGAAAGATCTCGAAAAAATAAGTTGATTAAAAAAACGGCTCTGAAAACGGCTTCCAGATGAAGAAGTTATGGCTTTTTGAAGAAAAATTGTTGAAAATGCTGACAAAGTGCAGGAATGTGCAGAAATGAATGATAATGTTATATTTAAAAAAAATATCTACCCCCCTTTCCAAACTTAATCTAATTAGATCAACAAAAGGAATACTTGAACTCAAGACCTCTAATCTTATAAAATAGCTTTGGACCAAGTGATCTATATTAAAAGGTTAGTAATTTTAGGAAAAGAGAAAGGGGTTTTTTTTTTTTTTAGTCACTGAAGCTTTGGGGTGTGTGCTTACTTGAGAAAGCTCTTTTTTGCCTACAAAACTAAAAACACAAAACCCAACACGGACATACAAAAAAAAACAAACCTTACGGCTTGAAGTTAGCTTTAGCCAGAAACTAAATATTTTCCTAAATGTTTCCGATTTTTCGACATCACACTAAGGCACGACGGAAAAGAGCATATACATGAGAAAAATCCTTCCTTTCTGTTTTTTATTTTCCCAGATCGCACAGAGTCGCGGGGTAAAGAGCATACTTAGAAATGAAAGGTATAGGTCCAGTAATACAACAAAAAAAAATCGAAATAAACAGAGAGAAAATAACTAAAAATTGTAAATAAACATTGTATACCTCCAGATCTTAAAAATGACATAACTAGGGCTACCGGAAACCTTTTTGCGTGAAATGAAATGGGTTCCTCACTGGAACAGATGTTCCTAACACAATAGAGCAGTCCTCTCCACCTGAAAGCAGTCAGAAATAGTAGATCTAGGAAACGGCAGTCTGATGCAGTTCTACCGGCTTCAGATTTGGATCACCAACAGATGTGGCCCTTAACTTGGCTCTGATACCATGTAGGAATTTACAGGGTAAGTTCCTCAGACAAAAACCAAAGGACATCACTCACAAATAGATCACATATCAATACACCAATGTTGTTGACGTGGTTAAAACCCTCAAAGAGGGAAACAGTCCATGGCCTGAGCCAACGCGACCACTTTAGGCAATTTATTAATAAAAGAATGAAAATTTACATAATATTATGTCATGAACGGTTACCCTACAAATGACCCTCCATGCTCTTTAAATATAGATCATGGACCAATCAGGTGTTAGGCCATGAATTAAGTGTCGATAATACCGAGGAGAGAATGAACCGCCGGATCACTACATATCGTGACCGTCGGATTGTAAGTTACAAAAGTATATAGTAAAGAAACACACTTTACCTAAATCTACATTAGACCAAGATATACTTAACTATTTCCTATGTGTCGGAATATCCTAACAGAGACCATGTGGTCTCAAATCTCCATGACAAAGAAACACCATTTGTTATGTGTAAGACACTGACTGATTTATTAAAAAATAGTAGTGACCATAGAAAATTGGCCCTAAAAGACAAACATCAAAACATTATGATGTAGAAAAATGATACCATTTGCTACAGGTCTATTTGGGCACATCACTCCCGACATTCAGATCAATACTATTAGGGCTCATCAAACCCTAATTCAGTTGTTACATGCCCTGGGCAAGTCAACTCATTGAATGCTTCCTTCTATGAAATTTTCTTAGCCTAAAGCCTTCCTGAAATGCCTCCTTGGGACACCAACGCAGCCCAAGCCTTGAGACAATGCACTGCAGAGCAGGCAGGCCCATTGTGGCTTGCACTACAGTGCACGTAGGCCCTCTTTAGCCTATGCTGGGCGAGATTGAGCAAAATTTGCATAGGGTTTTGGGAATATTCCTTCATTCTAGATGATTCTAGAAGGTTCCCATCTCTTATCCCCTCCTATGAGCTCGAAATTGGATAAGCTAAGGATCCATTAACTTCCTATCCTCTCAACCCTTGCTCTATGGAAACTAACTCCATGTTTGAAAGGCCATTCAATACCCTCATTTATGACAAAAACACCTCCATTTCCTATAAATTGAGCACCCATCATAGTGATCAAGGGGCTAGAATATGAAGTTTGTAAGGAAATTATGTTGGTTTGAGAATTGAGTTTATGTTAAGCAACGTTATGTTGCTGGAGTGTTGTGCTTTTGATGTGGCGAGGGTTGGAATGAAGCTGGAGGAGTGGCACAGGATCAAACTATATTGGGTGATACTCTTCCTTCTACATTAATAAAGAGCTTATTCCTTTTTTCATATGATTGTTCATATATGTGATGATTATGGGTTTCAATGTCTTCGATTCCATTTTGTTATAATAGATAGATTATGTATGCTTTGATCGTTTCTTGTTTATGTTTCTCTTGATGCAGGTACATTTTGAGCGGATTTAGTTCAAGTGGGAGTGACAAGAGCGATTCAAAAGATATCTAGAAAGCAAAAGACTACAATTAAGTTCTTCCATCTCATCTATCTTCTATAAGAAAAGGTTAAACTACTTTCTTTCTGTTGTTCTAGGTGTAGTCACCCACCTAAGGAAAATGTGTTTATCCGTAGATGCAAATTCCATGTAACAAATTGGTGACTCCACTGGGGAACAAATGTCATTCTTGGTGGCTTACCCTCATCATATCACACCCTAGTAGACTTTTCTTGTCTTTATTGATCTTATTTTAGTCTTTTTCAAGTGTTTTTAGTCAAAAATTGTGCTTGAACATCTCTTGAACTGACTCTTTGGCACCAGCGCAGTGTTGGTATTGACACAGTGTGTTGTAGAGCAGCCCCTGCCTTAGAGATAGTGCATTGTAGTGCACTGTCTCCCTCTCTGGCCTACGTTGATTCCTTTTAGGATAAAAAACCCAACTTTGGTCTGATTTTTCCAAAGTTGCTTCTTTTGTTGTTTGCTGAAAGATCAATGATTCTTGTGGTTCTGAATTCAAGTTGTATTTCTCCTCCTAGCCCTACTTTGGCCTTCATTGTTTAGTGTTTCTTAAATGATTTCTTTATCATAATCAATTCATTTTCAAAGTTAGCTTATAGTCAATTAATCTTTTCTGAAAAGGAAGCGTCGTAAAGTCTTCATTTCTTTCGAAAAGGAACTGTCGTAAAGTCTTCATTTCTTGCAAAAAGATTAATTAATTGTATGTGTATTTAGTTTCCTTTTGTTCATCTCAGCATTAAGGGAATTGAAAAGAAAAACTTCCATTATGCAATTAGAGGTTTGTGTGTGCTTATAGGAATAGTTTAGGGAAATCGCATTAGATGTGCTCTTTGCTCTTTGATTAAACATTCTGATTGCTCTATCCCTTGTAGTTAAGGTTTTCATTGTTCAAATTAAATGAAAAGAATGTTTATCATCATAGTTGCATTCTCGGAATTTCAAAGACATCACACAGTGAACCTGAAAGACAAACTCTTAATCAAGATCAACTTAAAAGTTATCTCAAATTAACCTAATGGAGCATTGTCACCTAACGAATAACATTTAGAGGTTCTAGGCTAGAGATGTGTTCTGGCGTCGTAAAACATAGTAGCTGTCATTAATTGTCTGTGATACATTCCGAGTGTGATACCTCATTCCACGTACGTAAGTATATCGTAGCTCGTCCACGTACCTTCGGGTATATAGAGTGGTGTTATAGTACGAAAAGTATAAAGGAATGCTCTCACTGTGCGGTTTCACATTAGATGGTGCTAACACGGATTAGGCCTCCACGTACTTTCGGGTATATATGGGAGGATTGAATTAGGTTTCTATCCATCCTTAGGTAACCGAGTCAGCTGCCTTGTACACTATGATACACCGAACACAGCATTCGGGGATATTTCCTGCACGTATGTTAAGTCCTTGGTTTATTGAGGCAATATATTGCATTTTGCAGCTACTTGGTAATCCTTTTGCCTAGATTACCCCTCTTTTTTTTTGTTATGTTATTTTGATTAAACTAAAATTAATTAACTGCAGATAACATCGTCCACATCACTCCTTAGTCGATCTTAGGTTGAGACATATGGCAACAACTCCGGAGTCCACTGATTAAGGAATTCCTTTTGATGGGAATCATAGTCCTTTTCCTCCTATCGGAAATATTAGTGCTCCTTATGTGGCTACATTGTCCCTTCTCGGACTTACCATCGTCTTGCCAGTATGGTTGTTCTCAACCTCCTTGGCCCTGCAACTAAATATTCCTACAACTAGACAAAATCAACCTCCAGTTGATCCTAAAGTTGACCCTTTACCTTCTTTGTCGGTTGTTTCTTCCTCCCCTTATTCCTCTTCGCCTGGTGAAACTATTGACACTAGTAACCAGGTCGATAAGAAGAAGAAGAAAGGGAAGAAGAAGAAGAAGAAGAAGAAAATTCAGCAAGGGGGCAACCAAGAAACCATTGCTTCGAATGCAACTTTTGATGAGAAACCATCCGGTAAGCCTCACAAACTTTGATATACTTAAAAACTTTGTACGGGAGACCATCTTCTTTGAAACTGTTCTAGTATTCCTCGGATCTTAGAAGAATGGTCTACTCATTCACATCATCCTGTGTCATCAACTTCTGGAGATCATGTTGGTGACAAACCATCAACTAGTGGTAGTAAACTTCATGGAAAGAAGGGTAAAGTTAAGTTTCCCTATAGGTTATGTGAAGGGAATCACCCCACTCACCTTTGTCCCTATCTAGATGAAGCCCAAAAAGTGTTGGATAACTGTCGTGCTTCTCCGTAGTGACTTCCATCTAGTTACAAGAGACTCTCCCTTAATCCTTCACTATTTGATGAAGTGACTGACCCAAATCAAGCATCGGTCAAACCCATTCTCTCTGAATGTGAATCCCATGAGTCTATACCCGACCAATCACAGGTCGAGGAAACATTTGACTTGATTTCACCTACCTTTCCCATAGAGAGTGAGTATGATACCACTAAGGTTTTTTTCGTTTCTTTAGATTCTAATGAGCTTGGAGGCAACCCTCATGTTCCGTCAAGACAGGAGGAAAATCCTCTTGTTCTCGTAACTCAAGAGGGTAATTCTCTCATTCTTACGGTACACCCTCCAAGTAGTCTGGTCACTTCCTTTGATTGGAATCGACTAGCAGGATGTCGTCTTCCTTCTTATGTGCCTTTCCAGATCATAGTATAGGTTTATAATATGAGTGTATCTAGCACTATTATAGATGAAGGCACATTTGTGAGTATCCTTTTCTCCACTTCTTGGCAGGCACTCCATTCGCTTCCACTTGTGCCTGTTACCCAGAATCTGTTGTCTTTTAACAGAGGAACCAGTCAACCATTAGGGATCCTTCCTCAGTTGCCTATTACTTTGGGAGGACAAATTGTTTATCTCAATGTGATGGTAGTCACAGGCCCTTGATTACAATTTACTTCTTGGGCACAACTATGTTTATGAAATGGGAGCTTTTGTTTCAACACTCTTTCGAGTGATGTGTTTCCTGCATGAAGGCAGAATTGTCACCGTTGACCAGCTTTTATTTCTTGGTCCAAATATGGCTTCTAGTCAACCATCTTCTCTAAATGGTCCTTTTGTCCCAATCGTATCTTCCCTGCCACGGGTCAATTATGTGGCAACCCATTCCATGCCTACATCAACTGATGATCAATTCTGTGATGCTGTGCATTATGTATTGGGGGCATTGGAACCAGATCTCTCTAATGGATTCCTTGCTACGGATCCCTTCTAGAGCATTGTTCCCCCATCTGATGAGAACCTCTTGGAAGTCATGAACTCTTATGGGTCGTGATCAAGGAATCATGAGGATAGTTCCTGGTCTTGTCCCAACCTTGTTAAAAAATGAAACAAGGAAAATGAGGATAGTTCTTGGTCTTGTGTCAACCTCATTAAAAAATGAAACAAAGGCTGTGAGCATAGTTCCTTTTCTTGTGTCAAGCTCGTTAAAAAATGAAACAAGGAATATGAGCATAGTTCCTTATCTTATGTCAAGCTCGTTAAAAAATGAAACAAGGAATATGAGGATAGTTCATTTACTATGTCAACCTCATTAAAAAAATGAAAAAGTCCCAGAGCATAGTTCCTTGCCTTGTGTCAAGCTCGTTAAAAACTGAAACAAGGAATTAGAGCATAATTCCTTGTCTTGTGTCGAGCTCATTAAAAAATGAAACAAGGAATCTTAGTAGAGTTCCTCGTCTTGTGTTAATCTCATTAAAAAATGAAACAAGGTCCCCTGGAGCAAAGTTCCAATTCGAGTCTTTGATTAGATATTGTAAAATCCCAGTCAAGTCTTTCACTTGATCTCATATATGAACCTTCATTCCATCCACCTCATAGCCGCAAATAGTCTACTTAGGTAAATGCAACGAAGCTTGGGGGGCATGCACCTAGAATCGAGTCATCATGTCGGGGGCATGTAAATTGAATCCAAACATAGTTTTCCGTTTCAAGCTTGCGTAAACATGAAACTGAATCCAAGCATAGTTCCCTATGGTTCAAGCTTGTGTAAAAATGAACCCAAATCCATTTTAACCCTCGTGATTGCCATTCTATTAGCCTCTTCCATCAGATGAGCCTTGGTTTTCTCCTTCCATCATCACTATCTACCTGGCCGATCATGTGCTTTCACTTGGTTGTTTACCCTTTTTGAGGAACAATTGCAATGAGTGGTCTTATTAGCCAGCCTCTTCACATAAATCAACATGTTTTGAGAAGTTCCAACATCACTGGAACCAATTGCTATCCTAGACACCACTCGTTCCTCTAAGCGGATTCCTCTTTAAGCTCTTTTTAGAGTCTCAAAATATGAAAAGATTGTCCAGCGCTTGTCCTTTTTAGCTCATTAACGGATTGGAAACAACATCTACTCAGTATAAGTTTAAGCCTTTTCTGAACTAAGATAGATATAGGTTCTCTATTGTATTATTTTATGTTTTTTCGGACTTGAGAGACAAATTTACGAAAAAGAACTTGTGGAGTTTTCTTTTTGTCCCTGTTATGAAACCAACTCAAGAAAAGATAGAAAAGATAGATCAACACCTTAGAATTCAGCCTCTTCGAGGGGCAACCTCCTTTACATTACATAAATGAACAATTCTTGGATGATTCAAATGAAAATACCTCCTCTCTATATATAG
>APFE030422575.1:0-17703 GCA_000404065.3 Pinus taeda | reverse complement strand
GCATACAAAAGCGGGAAAGAGCCATAAAGCATCGGGAAGCTTTTTCCTAAGCACAAAAGCATCTAAAAAGTGGAAAAGGCCATTTTTATATGAGGAAACATTATTCATCCAAAAGACTTTTCCCAAATTGAACTAATGAGGAATTTGGGAAATCTTCATAGCCTTCACTTTCCTATATATTGGAGGCTTGGCCATTGAAAAATGATGGGAATTCTTGTATTGTCATGCTGCTGAAATCTATCTTGAGAGGGAGAGTTTTGGAGCTATGAGTTTGGGGAGGTGTTGTTGCAACTACATCTGATTGTTGTAACTTTCCTCCAACCCCTTTATTCATATAGATCAGTTGTTCTTCCTTCCATATGTTTCTATTCATTCTTTACTTATTCTATTTAACTAATGGATGTATGGAATTTTGGTTTGTATTTATTTATTCAATAATATTTATATGTTTATGATAGTTTCGATTATCAAAATATTATGCTATGAAGGTTGTTTTATTCTCTCTCTCTTATGTGTAGGACCAATATTTGGAGCTAGCTAGGAGCGCTTCCTAGCTATACCAAAAACTCCAAGAAGACTTGCATGCGAGGACTCACAAGACTTCATTCTCTTTTTGTTAATCTATACTCTACATCTTGATCTACTAAGAATCCTAAGCCTTAGAACAACCTTTCTCTTAATTGGTTTCTCCTAGGTTTCCGGGATAAACTGAGAGGGTTTTATTTTCATCTAACCGTGCATTAAATCCTACAGCAAAATGATATTTAGAAACTTTAATATATTCCACTATGTAAATGAACTTAGTAAAATGAACCCATAGAAGGGGTCATAAATGGAAATAAAAGTAAAACTCTAAACAAGAAGCCAAAAGTGGATTTGTCCATGGATGCAAAATTAGGAGTAGAATTGAATGTTAAACTAGCCATTAAAACAAGATGCAAACAATGATACAAGAAGGGTTTTAAAGTAAAATAAAAAATGGTGCAACACTAGACACAAAGAAGGGAACAAAATAGGGCATATGAAAGGATATCGAATTGGGCACAAACAAGGATGAAAAAATGGACACCAAAATGAGTATTCAAAGAATGGTGTAAAATTAGGATGAAAAAAGGATGTAAGAAAAGACACAAAACAAGATTCAAAATGGGACTAAAAAAGGGTGAAACCAAGGATGTCAAAAATGATGCATAACTAGATGAAAATTCAAACTAAAATCTAGGTGCAAAATGAGATGCAAATGTGGACACAAAATGTGGCAGAAAAAAGGATGCAAATTTGGAAGCCAAAAAGGATGCAAATTTGGACATAAAAAATGGTGCAAAATTGGACACAAAAGAAGAAAAAATGGTGCAAAAATGGGCATAAAAATGGCTCAAATTTGGATGCAAATTGAGATGCAACATTAGATGTAAAATGAGGTGCAACAAATCATTCAAAACTTGGTGCAAAAACAAATGCAAAATTTGACAAAAAAAATGGCTCAAAATTGAACGTAACAATAGACACAAAATGGGATGTAAAGGTGGATGCAACATATGGTTCAACATAGGATGAAAATTTAGATGCTCGAAAGGATGTAAAATTGGATGCAAGAAATGGTGTTAAAAATGATGCTAAATTGGATGAAACAAATGATGCAAAATTAAATGCAAAATATGGTGCAAAATAGGATGCAAGAAAGGGAGATAAATAAAATGCAAAAAGTGGTGCAAAAATGCATGCAAAATTTGACACTAAATCAGATTCAACATATGGTACAAAATTGGATGGAAAAAATGGTGTAAAAAAAGGGAGAAAAACTGGCACAAAAATAGATGTAAAAATAAGTACAAAATTAGAAGCAAAAAATGGCATAAGACCAGATGCAAAAATTGGCACAAACTGGATGTAAAAAAAAGCACTAAATCAGATGCCAAAGATGGTGTAAGAATCGATGCTAATTATGACACAAAACTAGAAGCAAAGAATGGCACAAAAGAGGAAGCAAAAAATGATGCAAAAATAGATGCAAAAAATGGCACAAAACTAGAAGCAAAACCTATTGTAAAACCAAATGAAAATCTTGGTGCAAAATATGATGGAAAATTTGGCGTAAAAATTATGCAAAATTTGGTGCAAAAAAAGACGCTTTAAAAATTGTACAATAGAGCCAGATTTAGCGCCAGGCTACTCATCCCAATTGAGAAAAAAATGCACTAAAATCTGGTGCTAAATCTGGCACAAATTGCCTGTTTTGTTGTAGTGACTAGTGTCAACTATGTAGATGCGACAAACCTAGAAAAAGTCCAATAACTAGGGTTTTACCTTATGGTTAGAATTTTTTTTGTTTTTTGTGATCTTTTGGGTTGTGTTTGCCTAACGAAAGTCAACATTAGCTTTGAATCAGTTTGTTTGTTTCCCTTATTGAGAAATCACTTGTCTTTACATTTTAGGATTTTTGGTGTTTGGTTGATTTGCTGGTCTGTTAAGAGGAGTCTGTGGCTACCAAAATTGCTTTTGATTCTTTCTGTTGAATTAATCAGGACATTTACTATTTATTTTGTAAAGAATTATTTCATTGTTTGAAAAGTTAGTGTTCTCATTAATGGATAGCTCTAATTTGTTTATTGTGCTTGTTTTGAAGATAGTTTTTTTATTCACTTGGATTTATTTGGATTTGAAAATCAGTGTATCAAAGAATTTGTGATATTTTTCTCTTGTTAATAAATTCTTGCCTTATAGTGTTTTTTTTATTTTTTTAACGAGTTCTTTTGGAATCATTTAGGTTTGAATTGAAAGAGATTTGTAGAAGATTAAATTTTGCATTCTTGGAAATCGAGTGAAATCTTCTCCCTTTCATAAATAACATTCATCGAAGTGAAAATGATATATTTCATGTTACCTACATTGAAATTGATTTATTATAGTAGGTGGTTATCATACATATTTGACTACTTTCATCACAATAAAAAACTTAAAATTAATTAAAATTTACCAAGGCATTAGTTAATCACATCATATTTAGTGGATCTAGGTTAGAAGACGTGTTCCGATGTCTATAAACATAAGATTTGTCGTTAATTATTTTCATTGCATTATGTGGGTGGTCTGTATTCCACTTACGATGAGTATATAAAAATGATTTCCATCATACAAGACGCATTAGAAAACACTAGCACAGACTGAGGTTCCACGTACTTTCATGTATATGGGAAGAGCCCCTCTAGGTTGCAAACCATCCATAAGTAACAACGTCAACCCTTGTTGTTTGTGATACACTGAATGAAACTTCTGGGGATATTTCCTACACGTACTTAATGGTATATTTCATTTCACAACAGCCTGATAACCTTTCATACCTGCTATCCTTTTTATTTCTTTTGTTTATTTTAATTGGTAAAATTGTAAAAATTTTCATTGTATATCGATAATATTTATTCATTAAAACTTCATTGTGGTGGATCAACCTCGACGTTCTCATAGGATACAAGGTTTACCCACTAAGATTACAACTATATAATCAAGTGTTATGAGACCTATAGTTATAGAACCTGAAGTAGAAACACCTAAGACATATTCACCTAGTGTTACAAGATCTGAAGTAACTAGATATGAGCTAACTGAAGTGTAAACAATAGAATGAGAAGTAGTTCAATATAAACTTGAAATAACCAAAATTCTTAAACTAGAAGTAATTGAAGGTGAACCTAAACTACCCGAACCAGAGATGAGTGAATTTGAAATTGAAATAACAAGGTATGAAATTTTAGAATTTGAATTTGTACCTGAAGAGTGTTTCATTTAACCAATTACTCTAGAAACTCATGTTTCATATTCACCTAGTCTAGTGTCTACTCGTATACTGGTCACATTGCAAAAAATTGTAACTTTAGCTCTCGAAAGATAAAAATTTTGACCTAGTCGTTTAAGTATTGAAGACTTTTCTCAAGCACGTGCTACAACTGATCATACTCTTCTTTCAAAAGACCTTGTAGCAGTTGAAATCCCGCCTTATTTTCGACCACATAATTAGTATACAACTCCTCTATCTTATTTACCTAGGGGAACTCTAGGTTTACACACTGGTTTACCTTTCCTAGAAAGGTGAACCTTGACGAAATCCTTAATTGTAGGTAAAACTTCATCCACTCTTGAAAGTGGACCCAATCAAGTAAATATCACTTCCATTTTTACTAGACCTATAGAATCATTTATATATGGTCGACCCTTTGTACTTGTTTGGTATCAATCACTCAGCGGGACATTTTCAGGAGCTTCATTATATCTTCCTTCTTCTCATATTTCCCATTGGTCTTCTGGAATCCCATTTGGTTTACCATCAGTTATTTTAGAATATACCTCCCAAACCATGACGTTTTCACAAGATTCCAGGTCTGACATGCCATCAACATTTCACTTGTAAGTTAATACATTATCTGGTAGTGGAGGTATCCCTCACAAACCCAGTTAGATCTTATTTTATGGTTGGGGGGACATCGTCCTATGGACAATATTTTCCACCGAGAGGGAAACCTCTTTGAGGACCCTATCGTTCATATATAGCACCATTCGTTGGTGGAACCTGTGCAACGCCTATTCAAATACCTTAGGAAGGCCCAATTCAACCTATTGTAACAAAACCCTTGATTGGTGCTCCATTCCTAGGAATGGGAGGTACTATTTGGAACCTGGCTTTCAGTACTTCTGGTCAAACTACTCTGGCTACTCCTCAAGTGTCCACTTATCAGCCTGTCAAAATGTTTGGTCAAGCTGCACCTCAGACCCATATTCAACAACTTGTTCTGAGTACTCTACAAGTGCCTATTTAACAACCTGTTCCAACTGCAGCTCAAACATCTATACAATATACAAAAAAAATGACTAGCCAACATTAGGTATCGGTCCTATAACGAGTGCATACATTACCTCAAGTAACTTTGTATCAACCTAGTCCAACTATACCTAAAATGCCTTTAGCTCAAACTGTCCAACCTATTCCACAGATTCCATGTCATCAAATTATCCTAGGTGTGCCCCAAGTACCATATCAAAATAAATATTATCGATGTCAACCTACTTGAGACCAACCTTTCTAGGGTTTGCCTATTCAAGGTCAACCTATTTCAGGTCAATCTTAAATACCTTTTTAGGGCTAGCCATTTCTATGTTAACCTTTCCAAGGCCAAATGTTTCAAGGCCAACCCTTTCAAAGTTAGCCTCTTCAAGGCCAACCTTTTCGGGGATAGCCTTTTAAAGGATATGCTTTTATAGTTCAACCTGGTACAATTTTCCTTGGCTACTCTAATACAATATAAATTGGACCTTATCCTCAAGGTTATCAATATTCTCAAAAACATTTTAACTGGCAGTTACCTCTTATTACAACTCTTCATTTACCAAATTTATCCCGACTCACTAATGACCCAAGTTATCATCATCCTTTTCGGGTGGAAAGTGTAGTTAAGTTACCAGGAAATATTCCTAAGCTTGATGGCAATCCTGGTGCAGACTCATCAAATTAAGTCATGACTTATGATTTGCGGTGTTCTTCGAACTCCTTTAATAATGATTTTATTTGTTTACATCTTTTCCAAAGAACTCTAACAGGTTCTATAGAAAAATGGTATGTTTGAGCTACCACGTGCATATTTTCATAACTTCATTGCCTTAGCAATAACCTTTTTAACACATTTTCAGTTATTGATTCTGTATGAGACTAGTGCTAAGCTTTTAACCTCTTTAAAGCAATCAAACTCTACTCACATCTCTGATCATATAAATGAGTGGAGGTGTCAACGTTGATTAGTAAAAGCTTATATCCCATATCAAATGTTAGCTCAGTCATTTATCAAATATTTACTTCCTACTATTACAAAAGATGTTGTTAAAGGAGGAGTTGTTACTGAAGTACAAGTTATTTCTCGCGCCCCGTTTAGATCTAGTTTCTTTAGATTCTAGCATGTTGTGCGAAAAAATGGAATTCTCCTTGCCCATCGAAAAGAGATCCATTAACCTCTATAGGATCACATATCACTAATGGTGTGATTTGTTATGTTAGTTAGAAGTCAACAAGTAAACCATCTGGTCACTCTAATCTGAAGCCTACTACTACTACTGCTAGTCATAATTCACCCTCTCCTGCTACTACTTATGTTACTTTCGAGATTAACATAGTCCAATCCACAAAGGCTAGTAAGTCTCAACAACTGGGAAGTAAGAAAAAAGGAAAAGGTAAATGAAAACAAGATACCCAACAACACGATAAACAAAGAACTCAACCTCCTGAGGAAAAGTGTAAACCATGGTATCATTGTCTTATGATCTATGATGAGGAACATTATAACAAGGAATGTCCACATCATGCAAGGGTAAATCATTTTCTAAACACTACACCTAATGTACTAGCTTTTTCTACATATCCTTTTCCCTCTCAGAAAACTAAAATGGTTGCCAAACATTCATCTTCTTCTTCCCAAAACTTTGTTGATATCATGATGATGTTTGCTTAGTTTTCTCAATTTATGGTAGCAACAAGGTCTAAAGACTATCGTTTTAAAAATCCTTCTAATGGAAGTGCTACTAATCAACCTTCCACATCAATCCAACCTACTTTTGATCCTCTACATATTGAGCGATAGGTTACTGGAACAATAATTTGTCCTCCCCCTAAAAGAATTATTTGAAATTGATTTTCTAATCGACATGATTGTGTGGCTCAAAATTATAATATTGTTGAAGACTTGGCTCAAGCTCCTCCAACGATGTTGGCTCTTGAAGTAATCCAAATGTGGCCAGCACAATGAAAATTATCGTTATCAACTATTGGTGGAATTGATCCATAAGATTCCAACATGATAGTCTTTGACCTTTAGAATCATGTTGATCTAGGTGGATATTAGTAGCCACCCTCCTATTCCACTTGGGCCCCCACCGTTGTTTCTTTTCAGTTTCCTTAATTGTATCACAACTCACTATTTTAGGCAACTTTTGGGGTCCTATACTTTCGGAACCATTTGAAGGACTAATAGATGTTTTTAGGGAAAACAGAGAAACCCAAAATGGGAAAAAGTGCCTCACCAAATTTTTTTTTGGCCTCTCTTTGAGATCTTCAAAACAATGTATTATGATACCCAAATAAAGATCATATGGGAAAGTTATGACCCCAGGAAGTTTATGTTTCAACTTACCCCAATGGGGCCCACAAGCTTTTGGCGCTTCATCTCCTAGGGTTAGGTTTTTGGATGTTTAGGATTTCTCATTGTTTCTCAATGATAAAAATTCTGCCAAGCCTCATTGTAAAACATTTTAGAGGCATGTAGCCATTGTTGGGTTGTGTTATATTCTTTCCATGAGTAGCCCATGTAGTTAACCATATACATATGTATTGTAAACATTGAAAGGGACATAATGAAAAATCAAGCTGGTAGTCTTGGTTTTGGGATCCATGGGAAAATCTCTGTGTATATGTGTTTTATGTGTTATGATCTCACATTGTTTATTTTCTTTGTTTTAGAATTCGTATGCAGGTAATTTCTATACATGGTTAAAACCGCTGCCACATCTCTTCATAGAGCTAAGCTGCCATCATCCCAGCTAGTTTATTTCCATTATATGTGTAAGAATATCTTGGTTCTTTGATATTAATGAAATGAAGTTTTATTTATTTTTCATCTCAATCTTTGTGTTTATATATGTATATTGTTGCGTTCTCATATAAGTGTGAATGAGTGGTATCATAGTGGTCTGATCTTTCTCTTTTTTTCTTTTCATGTCCCAAACGAGTTCAGGTATAAGGAGTTAGGGCTTGAATTGGTTGAACCTTTGAAAGACCATCATCGAAAACATTGATGGCCTCCCATGGTGGAAGGAAAGAAATACGAGGGAGCAGGAGATTCTTTCAAAATATTGCTCGAATAAGCCCTTGAGTGATAGAGGAACAAGATGATTCATAAATTTTCATAGATCCTTTGGAGAAAACTCACAGGAAATGCATCTTCATCCAAAAACCACTGTGGAGGCACCACTCCCTTTAAGATATAAGTCAATTTTGACATTCCCATATTTGAAGTCTAGATAGTTGCAGACACTATAAATAGATGGTTAAATCGGTTGGAAGGATATTTTTCGGTTCATGGCTTTTCCAGTCGGGAAAATTTTACTTTTGCACTCCTCAAAGTCACCCCCAATGTCAAGGACTAGTGGGAAACCTATTGTGAAAAGAAGGATGAGAGGGAATCCTCGCTATTTTTAGCCACACCCACTTGGAATTATTTTTGAGATGCCGTCAAGGTACAATATTACCCTACCAGGAACTATGGATATAAAAACATAAAGTGGACCACACTACGGCAGGGAAGGGACCAAGACATGCCAAAGTTCAAAAATATTTTTCATACCCTTCGCACGAAGTTGGGTATGGAATTTGGTACTCAAGTATCACAATTGTCTACAAAAGTACATCCATGAAAACCCATCGAAGCTGCAGGAAAAGAAGAACACCATGAAGACAAAGAAGGACACAGAGAAATGGTGTGATCTCCATAAGAGCCCCACTCATAACAAAAGTGAGTGTCGATCCAAGCAAGAATTGGTGGCCAATCTAAAAACTTTTGAATCAGATGCATGTCCTAAGTTTGGGTAAGAACCCGACAATGGGGAATGACAAAGGGAATAATATTATTGATGTGGAGTCAAGCACCATTGTTACCACCACCAAGCTCCAGAAGATTGAGCCTGAAGATATACAAGAGAGGGAGAAGCTCTTCCGCTCACAGATGTGGGTGAAGGGTTCTCCTATCATTCATTTTAGACATTGGAAACCAAAAGAATCTCTTTTCAGTAGAGGTCATTAAGCAGTTAGTATTAACAACCACACCACACCCAAAATCATACACCATCGGGTGGCTTCACCAAGGATGAGATCTCTACATTAGCCAGTAGTTTTGCCTTCCCTACAACATGAAGGCCTTCACATATGAGGTACTATGTGATGTTGCTCCTCATGAAGTTTTTGATGTATTATTTGGCCAACCATACTTGTGTACAAATCATGTTGTGCATGACTCTAGGCCTCACATTGTTATTATTTCATTTGGAAATAATTTATGTAGGATACCAGAGGTAGCATCACCTACCACCATCTCTTTGATGTCTACGAAGAAATGTAGTAAGATCATTTCCCAAACCGAGAAATTTTTCTTATGATTCGCCCTCAAGGCAAGAAGAAGGTTTTGGCCAAATACGTGGCCTCTAGATAGGGTTCCACCAAATAACAACAACAGATGGACAAGGTCATGGAAGAGTACATGGATATCTTCACCTCACCCATAGGGGTACCCATACATTGCTAGGTCAAGCAATCCATCGATCTGACCCCGAGCACACTACTAGCCAACCACCCAATCTATCAATGCTTTATTCCATAGAATGATGAAATCAAGAGGGATATTCAGGAGTTGTTGCAAAAAGGGAACATCAGGCTCATTCATCACCCAGTGGGATCCTGATCATCTTGGTATAGAAGAAGGATGGGACCTAGAGATGTTGTATTTACTATCAAGCATTGAATTATATCACTATCCAGAATAGGTATCCAATCCCATAGATTAATGACCTTCTAGACCAGGACAAGGGGGCCACATATTTCAAGAAGATTGAATTGCAGTCCAGTTATCACTAGGTACCAATTGAACCTTCTTATGTGTGGAGGACAACTTTAAAATATAAGGAGGGCCTTTTTGAAAGGTTGGTCACTCCTTTTGGGTTAATGAATGCCCAACCTTCATGAGGATGATGGACATTATCCTATGGCCCTTAACCAACTCATTCATGGTAGTGTATTTGGACGACATCTTGATCTTTATCCAAAGATGGGAAGAACACCTCCACCATATTCGATAGGTCCTCCAAACCCTCTAACAACACAAATTATGTGCTAATCTTGAGAAATCCACTTTTGGGATGACCCAAGTTCAATATCTGGGGTACATCATTAATGAGGAGGGTGTGCATGCGGATCCAACCTAGATACAAGTTATTCAGGATTGGTCAGACCAAACCACTCTAACAGATCTTCACAACTTTCTAGGTCTTACCAATTTCTAGAGCACTAATCTGTAAACTACTATCGATATTCCCGTGGACAGTTTGTCACAATAGATATGATACTATTATATTAAAAATCTTAGATTCTACACTATTACAATTTTATTTAATTTCTAGATCTATAAATGTAACTGTAATTAATGCATGATGTAAAAGTAAATCAAGCAGAAAATTATAGAATGAAAAAATAAGCTCACACACACATAATACACAAGATATTATATCTAGGAAACCCTTTCGGGAGAAAAACCAGCTAAAAGGTAAGGTCGCTTCGCTCTCTTTCTCTATCTGGAAATATGCCTATAGGTACAAAGAAGTAATGCCTATGGCTCGTGGGCTGTTACATTGTGCAGATCCTCTCTACATGATCTACATCCTATCTCTCCTCACTATCTTTTACTTAGCTATGGAACAAAATGCTCTCGAAAGAATGAAATGTCTCTTCCTCCTAATGACCCATTATAAGACAACCCGATATCCTAGTAGTGGTTAAGTTTGACTACAACAACTCTTAACTAGAGTTATAAATAGACTCTTCTAGAGTATATTACATCACAAACATGTGGCTAACACCTTTTCCATGAATAGTTGGGGCAGACGTTGCATCCTCTTGAACTATAGATGTGAAAACAGGAAGGTCAACTTCTGAGTGGCATAACTTTTGCATACGGACTTCGATTGATGGGATTCTTGTGCCGTTGGAAAGATTTATGTCTGTAGAATAGGATGAAAAGGGTGGAAATAAAGAAACAAAATCTTACACAATAAAAACGTCATTTGATGCCTCAAAATGCTCCTGGAAGGTTTCTAACCCCGTTTCGCCAATATTGGTCCCACTGATAAAAATGGCCCTGTGAGTTGATTCCTCCACTTTTTCCACACCAAATGCATCTATATGGATTAAAAAAAATATAATGATCCAATTCGGATCACACCTCCTCATTTTTGGAGGATTTTGGTCCCAAAAACATTTTATTGAATGAGCTAAGGAAAGTTTTCCTCCACCTTCTCTCGGGTGTACCATTTAGCTTTTCCTCGAAGTTGTCCCTTCAATATAATCTACCAAAGGTATTATTTCCTTTTTATTGTAGTTATGGACCCCTTCTACAAAATTGTATCTTCTGTCAACTCTACCTGAGCATCTAGTGTCGAATCCTCCATAGAATGTAGGACTTGTTCCTCTTCCTAATCTAGCATGGAAGGCTCATAGAGTTTCAAATTATCTACATTTACAACTGAGTAAATGATCATATGTGGTGGTAAACTGAGTCGATATGCATTATCACCAACCTTTTCTAGTATCTCAAAGGGACCATACCTTACATCATTCATTTTCTTACCAGGCCCCTACAACCTCTCCTTGTTCAATTGTAGCCATACTCTGTCGCCCACATTGAATGATTTCTCTATTTTGTGTTGATCATACCTACCCTTATATGTCACCTGCCACTTCTGTAGTGTTTCTTGTACTTATAGATGGATCTACCAATCTTCTCTATAAATTTGTCAACCCTCAAAGAATATCTGGTAAGGTCTTCCTTCACTCCTCCTTGTTGCCCGTATGCAATATCCAAAGGTGAAGGTCACAAATATCCAAAACAAGTTTCAAATGGGGAATTTCCTATAGAAGTGTGGACTTATATGTTATAAGAATGTTGCATATATACCAGATTTTCATCCCAGGTCTTCAGATTCTTCTGATTGTAACACCTAAGAAGTTGCACCAAAGCCCTGTTGACTACTTCTATCTGCCCAACTGTTTGTGGATGGAAAGTCGTAGATATCTTCAATTTCATGTCCATATTTTCCCACAATGTAGTCCACATTGCAATGAGAAATCTTGTATACATGTCTGAAATGATGCTCCTTGGTATCCCAAAGTGTACCCAGACTCGTCCAAGGAACAAGGTTGCTTCTTCTTATCTATTGATGGTATTTTTACAAGGCATTAGAACAAACATATTTTTGAACCTGTCAACTACCATGAATAGGTAGTCATGTGCCTTCTTCATTGTCAGTAAACCTCCCACAAAGTCCATGGAAATACTTTGCCAAGGATGAGTAGGTATAGTTAAGGGATGATACAAACCATGTTTCCTATTGCTAGGCTTGCTGGTACAATAAAGCATGCATCCCCTTATGAACCTAGCTACGTACTCTTTCATCTTGGGCCAATACACATACCTATGCAAGTTAGCCATGGTCATCCCTATACCAAAGTGACTTGCAACCTTGGAGGTGTGAGCCACTGTAATTAGTTGCAAACATTCACCTTTAGTAACCCATAGCTTATCCAGCCTATAGAGTAACCCATCCTAGAGATGGTAGTCAATGGTGTTGTTGCCATCATTCACACGCCTCTGACTCTCCAACTATTGATATGCCTCCTTGAAGTCCTCATCTTCTGAATATGCCTCTATGTATGAATCATGGGTGAATGGCTCCATGTGCATAAGAGTCCCTAAAGATGTAATATTTGATGTGGGTGGCATTGAAAGCATATCGACCAACGTGTTTGTTCCACCCTTCTTCTACTTGATCACCAAATGAAGCTACTGTAAAAACCGCATCCACTTGTAGTGCTTAGTCTGTTGTAGATTACTTTGGACTTGCAAGTATTGTAACAATTGGTGATCTCTGTGGATTATTGTCTACTTTCCCACTAGATAGTGCTTCCACTTCTTCGCATCTTGCAGCCTGACATAGAGCTCCTTATCATAGTCTGGTTAGTTAATAATTGCCCCATGAAATTCTTCAGAATTGTAGAAAACATGCCTTCCTCCTTGCATCATGACAACTCCCATAGCATACCCACTCACATTTGTCTCCACTTCAAAGGGTCATTGAAAGTTTGGTAATGCTAGAACTGGTGCTTCACTAATATTCTTCTTTAACTCATCAAAAGCATTTTTTCCCTTTCCCCACTAGAAACTCTCGGCACTTGTTGTTATCGCATAGAGCGGTGCTTCTACTGCTAAAAACAAGGCTATGAATTTCCTCAGGTATTATGTTGCCCCAATGAAACTCCAAACCTCAGTAACATTAATAGGCACCAGAAATTTTATGATGGCCTCCATATTGGAAGGATATATCTTCAATTCTACTCCACCAATCACACATCCCATATACAGCATGGACTACTGCACAAACTCGCACTTCTTGAGATTTTCTAGCAGATAGTGCTTCTTCAATGTTTCCAACAACTGCATCTAATGAGAAATATGCTCCTCCCAGGTAGCACTATATACCAATATATCATCCAAATAGACAATAACAAGTTAATCTATAAAAGGGAACAATAAATCATTCATTAATCTAATAAATGTAATTGGTGCATTACATAGGCCGAAAAGCATAACTAACCACTCATATAAACTGTGCCTAGTTTTGAAGGAGGTCTTCCATGCATATTCTTCTTTGACTTGAACTTGGTGATATCCAAACTTCAAGTCCATCTTGGTGAAATAATTATATTGCTACAACTAATCTAGCAGGCCATCTATTATGGGCAGGAGTTATGAGTTCTTGAGCGTGATTTTATTCAATGCCCTGTAATCTATACACATCCTCCAAGTCACATGTCTCTTTAGCACAATGATGATGGGTGACCCACATGGTGATGTACTCAGTCAAATGACACCATATTCCAGAAGTTGCTGCAACTATTCCTTCACCTGACTTGCTTTTATAATAGACTACATGTACAACCCAATATTTAGCAATGGGGAGTTTGGCATTAACTCGATCTCATACTCCACTTTTCTCTTATGGGGTAACACTTTAGGCTCTCAAAACACATCCTTGTATGCCTATAACAACTCCTCCAATTTTTGTTTTTGTTTCTTAGTACACTCCTCTAGGGATGCCTTTCCTCTTATTGACTCCTCTACATATTTACCTTCTATTAAAAACAATAAAACATACTTCTTGCTGGAACTGATCAATTTCTTGGCCTAGTTGGCACTTACTAGTGAAACTTTTTACTTGCCTTTGTGCACGTTGATGATGAATGATTTTCCATCCTTGATGAGATGGTTCTAGTTAGCTCTCCTCATGAATATTTCATCACGCATGTACATGTATGGATTCCCAAGAATGACTCCACATACATCAAGGGGAACCATATCCAGATATACTTCATTAATAAAATCAGCACTGATAGCAAATCTAGTTTTGCACTATTATATAACCTTCAGCGTTGCATCCTTATGTACCTATCATAGTAGATAGGCATTTGGATGATCACAAAATTCTAGCCCCAAATTCTTGACCATATCTACTACAATGAGATTTTCCTATGATCTAGAGTAAAAAAGAGCATCAATATTTGTCTTCTTGACCTGTATCTTTGCATGGAAGAGTTTGGTCATTTCTTTCTCTTCCTATTTTTGAAGGCTACTCAGATTCACCTCCTTCTACACTGATGTACATGCAATCTTCTCATCCATGTCTGAGCTTCTTTTAAGTTGGTTGCTCGAATCAATGACTGTGAGATTCTTCTTCTTATTATCTTTCTTCTTGTTCTTCAGGTTTAGGTTTGGATGCAACTTCCAACACATCTCTGTTGTAGGGCCATTAATGTTGTAGTGGTTGTAGTGGTTGCTAGCATATCTACACTGGTGTGTTGTGGCTGCCGTATTTTTATCGTTTCCCCCTTTTTCTCTTCTTCTTCCCCTCCTTAGAAGCATCTTGTTGCTCCTTTTACTTTGATCCACTTGATTTCACTCTTTTCAAACTTATGTTCTCTAGGTATTGTGCCTGTACACAAGCCTTGTCCACCATTTTGCACTTGAACAACACCACTTGCTCACGCAGATGGCGGTGCAAACCCCCAAAATACTTGACGAGTACATATGGTTTCTTTTGAGATATACCCAACATTATAGCCCTCTTTCCGAATTCTATGGTGTACTATTGCATGCTTTGGTCTAAATTTTTCCTGAAGTAATGCCACCAAATCCACTGGTTTTCCACATACCCAATGGGATAAAAATATGAATTAATGAGGGTTTTGAAATCCTCCCACTTAGTCACTGGAGGTTCTCCCTCCAATCTCACAATTTCCGTGTGGCTCTCCCTCCAAGTCAGTGCATGTCCCTCTAACTTTAGCCGCGCAAATGAGATCTTTTGCACTTCCTCGATCTGATGGACACTGAAATAAACTTCCAGTTGCTGCAACCAATGGTTTAGCTTCAGAGCATCTATCACGTCATGGTATGGCTTGATATCAATATTTTCTTCCACTTTAAACATGTATTGGTTCACAACACTCAAATTAGGTTAATATATTTTGAGTTCTTTCTTTGGTTGGTTCTTTGTGTCTCTCTGATCCCTTGATCCCCCTTCTAATTTGTCCTCTGCATTAGAACCCCCTTATTCTCCAAATATCCCCAGCTTATTTATTAGGCCTTCCATGAGGAGGCTTATATTGTGGTTTATATCCACGGCTTTTTCTTCGAGCTGTGAAAACCTCACCTCTATAGGTGATCCAAATTGGATCCATGAAAAATTATCAAAGTACTATGACTGTATCAAATCAGGACAAACTTCAAAAACTTGTGAACAAAGAGCTATCAGGAAGAACTTTGGATAGTGGCAATTTGTAGCCAGCAAGGAATCACGAGGACCTCGGTCGAAGAGTGCTAACCGAGGCCCATGGAGACCGTGCAGGATGCAAACTAGCAGATAAGATGTCCAGATCGGAAAACAGAGGTTGTTTCTAATGCGTGATTAGCGCTTAGTGCTTAGTGCTAATCATGCATCGCTGGGCAAAACCCCTCGAGAAGGAAAAGCCCCAAGCGATCAATTGCATGGGAAGCTGGGAAAGCTTAGGGAAAGTGCTAAAGCAAAAGGTGGGTCTCGTGCTCTAAAACTGGTAGAATATCAAAGGCACTGTGGGCGGTAAGAAGATTTGGTAGGAGAACAAGCGATTCCACACATTGCACGACACATGTCCAATGGATGAGAGAGAAAATCACCTCTCATCACGGGCTAACGGTTGAGCAAGTCAACCACGCAATAAGAGCAAACACCGTAGGATCTAGGGCCTCGAGATCTAATAGCGGAGATTGCGCCCGATGAGAAACCAAATCTGGAGGGAGGATTAAGCTGTGAGATATAAAATTTTGAAGTCCCATTTGACTGCTGAGTTTGCAGATGAATCATTTCAAAACGTAACTGAAATACCGAACCTTTTGAGGAGGAGCTAGTACAGTTCATGGGAATACATGTGGCCACTTCCCTGTGAGATGTTACATAGTGGTGATGACACAGAGGTAGGGAACTCCAAGCGAATAATAGCAAGCAATCTGAAGAGGCGGAAGAGGAAGTGAACAGTCAGAGGATGTTTTGGCTTTAAGTCATGGACAGATAGAGAACAGAGAGGGGCGAGAAAGAGAACACTGAAGGAGAAAGCAAGACATAAGAGACATAAGAAGAGAATAGAGAGCTAAGCTGACCTAAGGCAGCATCAAGCAGATAGAAGGCTTGAGAGGTTTAAGCAATCCCCTGTGAGGATATCTATCGGGAACTAAGTACCAGATTGAACTCACCCCATTAAGACCAGTTGAGGTCGAAACTTGGTAAGGAAGAGTCTGTGCACTCTAGTGGCTTGGGGAATCCAAGAACCACCCTGCTAAGCATCATCTATTTCAGGAGACTCAAATCAAGCTCCTCATTGTAAAAACTTTGTTTTAAAGACACAATCAAAGAAGGCCACCACTGAAAGCTGGACTAGAGACGTAGCCCTGGAGGATAGTGTGAACTCCTTATTAATTTCTTGTGTTCTTGCATTTGCTTACTATGTTTCTCTTACTGTTTTCCATTTTCCAGTGTCTGTGTATTTTTCAATCTGATCGATCTATTGCCTAAAATAGCATAGACACACACTAGCACATGAGTCTATAATATCTTCATTCATTAATAAATTAACTGAGATTGTCAGACGGAATGAGTCGAGGTTGCAGACAAGATCGACCTTCCTAGTATCTAAAGACATCTAGTGACAAGCAAGCCAATCAAAAACTATCTTTCTCTAAATATGCAATTAAAAACAAAGGCAAACAAGTGTTTTAGGCCTACCTTGGGTCCAATGCAAGTTTGTGGAAGCCTCGCTCCCTCGCTCCAAATGAGCATCCTTGAAGTGTACTTCTGCAAACACAAACAAGCAAACAAATTAAATAGCACCTGAAAAGTCAATATCATAAAGCATATTCATCATAATGATCAAGGAGATTATGAAACAAACCACATAAGACAATTTGTTGAGAAAAATGAATCTGATTGTATTAATTCAAATGAAAGAAGAACTTTACAACCTGTGCCTTGATGCTGTACAAGCTCCTCCCAGGGTCCGACAAGAAGTCTCCTCTATTTTGACAAGTTTCACTCACTTCCCAATGAAACCAAAAGGTATGTGATCTCTCCTTTCAAGTTTAACTAGGAAGTCCCAATTCCATTAGCATTTACCCTAAAAAATGTTCAGCTTCTAACCTCTTTAGCAACTAGCCCAATGCCTTAATTTATAGTGCAATGGAGGGAAGTTAATAGGTCCTCCTTCAAAGGGATAAAGCCCTCCTTCAAAGGGATAGCTCCTCTTATCAAGGGATTAGCTCCTTC
>APFE030422568.1:0-16184 GCA_000404065.3 Pinus taeda | reverse complement strand
TTTCTTCTTGAATGCATCTAGCCATTAATTCCTCGAAACTAGGAATTACATTATAGTAAGAAGAGTAGTCCTGAACACGTACCATTCGGATGGTAATCCTCCAAGAGTCGTGAGTGCCATTTCCCTGTCAGTAATAGCCTCCCCAATAGATAGGAGATCGTTCTTGATCTCGATTAGAGCAGCAAGACCTTAGTTTTTATTTACTAGGGCTTCACAAGTCTTGGTATGGTTTCTAGGATGTTGTCAATGGTAGAGAGAATTTTCCCAGTCGAGAAAGGTTATGGACTGACGGCATTCAAGAAGAGATTTGAAGAGGGACCAAATATGGTAGATTAGCAAAAACAGAGGACAAGGAGAACTTTGCTCTGGCAAGCAAAGCCAAGGGAAAGAAAGGAAAAAGGAAGGTCGAGTCTAGTTAGAAGAGCAAGAAGAAGAAGAAGGATTTGTGTAAGATCAAGTGCTTCCATTGCCATGGGTTTGCTTCTCAATTCGTGAAATATTTCTCATTGATAGCTTGCATGGCAAGCTCAGAAGGCAGCATCACGTGGTATATTGATTCTGAAGCCTCCTTCCACATGATTGGGAACACAAAGTATTTCAGGCAGTTGAACCAAAAGCACATGCAGTTTCAGATCGAGCTAGGAGATGATGGCAAGTACGCATCTAAGGGAGTTGGTATTGTCAGCTTTAAGAGGGAGTTTGAGAGCCCTCTCCATCTCAGAGATGTCCTCTATGTTCCTCTATGTTTAGACTTGTCTTTATTTCTCCATTGCCTAAAACCAACAAAAACCAAACTAGAAAATATCAAATATCACGAGAGATATCAAATAGAAACTAAAACAAAGTATGAGAAATCTTAAACAAAGAACAAAACCCTTATAAATAATGATATGCAAAAGCACATCTTATGTAGAGGCCAAAAATCGTAAACCCTAAATAGATAGGTAACAAGGATAACCACCTATGCAAAACATACATGGGTCTTGCACCATAACATAACTCCTCCATCTCTACTTTTTTCTCATCTATAGTGCATCCCACGTCTCTCTCACAAAAAGATATTCAGTAGTTTCATTAGCATTCAACCTTACTATACATGCATTTCATCGTATTCATAAATAAATCACAAAGGATATGTGATGCCTTTAAATTAATCAAACACACGTGGAGTCATACATACCTCCTCATCTTGAGTCGTGTTCTTTATTGAAAGCATAAGTAAAATCTACAACAGCCTTGTGACTTGTCATAAATCAGAAATGATATGTGATGCCTTTAAATTAATCAAACACGAGCGGAACCATACACACCTCCTAATCTTGAGTTGTGTTCTTTAATGAAAGCACAAGTACAATCTACAACAGCCTTGAGACTTGTCTTTTTTTCCATCACCTAAAACCAACAAAAATCAAACTAAAAAATATTGAATATAGAGTATAAAATCTTATGAGAGATATTCAAAAGAAACTAACATGAAGTATGAGAAATCTTAAACAAACAACAAAACTCTTGTGAATAAATATATGCAAAATAAACACATCTTATGTAAGGCCAAAAATGGTAAACCTTAAATTAATAAGTGAGCAGAACCGTCTATGCCAAACATACCTGGGTCTTGTCTTGGACCACAACTCCTCTGCCTCTACTTTTGCCTCATCTATAGTGCATCCACGTCTCTTTCACAAAAGGATATTCAATAGTTTCATTAGCATTCAGCCTTACTTACATGCATTGCCTCTAAATTTAAATATACACACGATATAATTTTAAAGCAACAACTGAGTTAATTTAAAACACCATGGAATTATAAAATTATGTAGACAAAAGCAAGCGATACATACCTCTCCCTTACCTTTTTCCTCTACATGTGTGGAATTTGCATCAATTCTAATCCCACAATATGAGCTACTAGGCATTCCATTAATTTTCCCACCCATTGAATAACAAAAAAAAATACAAGAAGAGATATCAACCACGATATTTTGTGATAAATATTATGCAAAAACTGAAATATCAAATACACAAAATATCTTGTGACAAATGTGAAGCAGCTTCCCATAGTATTGAAAGGAGAAAATATCCATGTTGGAACTAAACGAGAACTCACCTTGTACCTTTGCAATCTCCAACACTTCTCCATGTCTTTCTCACACAAAAAGATTTCAGTAGTTTCATTAGTGCTCCTCCACCTTCCTTTACCTAGATTTGTATTGTACTCACGATACAAATAAATCTCAAATAATATAGAATACATTTAATTTAAACATACGCATAAAATCATACCCACCTCCTCCTCCCGCTTAGTCTTCCCCTTCACCAAATGTACCTATGCAATATGCACCATTCCTAGGACCTGCCCCTATATCTCCACTTCCTAATTCCAACAAAAACCAAACAATAAAATATTAAATGAAAACCAAAAAAGTTCTAAGACAAACAACACAAATCGTATGAGATATATTAAACAAACATTGAAAAATATTGTAATAAATCTTAATAATAATCCAAGACCAAAAAAAATATCGGTAATATTATGTAAAAGCACATTTAATTCACTGACCAAAACTCATAAACCTAAATATGGAATGAGGGAGAAGAACCATTATATTTAAAATAAGAAGATAAGCATATCGAAACCAAAAGAGAATTCACCCTCAACATTTGCACTCTCCTACACTACTCCAAGTCTCTCTTACACAAAATATTTAAGAAGTTTCAACATTTTTCCTCCACCTTCGTTCGACCACCATCCTTTACCTGCATTTGCACTACATCCAATAAATAAGAGAATTCGAAATAATAGAAGATGCATATAATTTAAACAAAAATACATCTTATGCTACAAAAAGTTGAAAACGCCAAATTTGTAAGAAGGGTGGAGAACCATGGCATATGAACCAAGAACTAGGAGGACTTTATAGTAGAACATACATGTTACATGAGCCTTGCACCAAAAGATAACTTACCCTCTACCTTTGCTTTTAATTTTGATATAGTGCTCCACGTCTCTCTCACACAATAGTATCATTAGTGTTCATTCACCTTTCTTACTTAGTGTTGCATTTAATTTCAACAAACACATGATATAAGGATGAAGCAACAAAACAGTTAAATTAAAATGGGCATCAAACAACATAATTATGTAGTAACAAAAAAGTAAATTCCCTTTATACATACCTTTTTTGCCTTTGCCCATAAACAAGTAAATTCCCCAACTACATACCTCTTCACCTTTGCCCATAAACAATTAAATTCCCCAATTACATACCTTTTCACCTTTGCCCACTACACTTGGGGACTCCACATCAACCCTCCACCCACATTATGAGTTGTTAAGGTATTTCTAGATTTCTCCACCCATTCAATCAAAAAAATAAGAAAAATAACTCAAAAGGCACTAGCAAAACAAAATACTAAACCACAAATTAGAATGGCCATGCTCATAAATTCAAAGATATAAGAACCACAACAATTAAAACAAATAAAAAACAATACCAAAAAATATGACAAACAATTAAAACAAAATAAAAAATAACAGAAAAAGCATAAAAAGACAAATAAGAGTATACTTTACAACCCCAAAAAGTGTCCATGGCCAACCAAGGAAACCCTGCACATAAAAGAAAAGTGTTAAGTAGAGACGAGAAAATATTATGAAATAGAGATAAAAATATCTTATCAAAAATCTTCAATAGAGACCAAATATCTTATGAATAATCTTATGCACCAAAAGGTATATCTTAATCAAACACCAAAAATCATAAACCCTAAATAAGTAAAGAGGGAAAAGAACTATATTGTTTGCAACGAGAAGATTTTGTAGAAGATTATGAATGGATTTTGCACCAAGAGAAAACTTACCTAAAATATTATGAAATAGAGATAAAAATATCTTATCAAAAATCTTAAATAGAGACCAAATATCTTATGAAAAATCTTATGCACCAAAAGGTATATCTTATTCAAACACCAAAAATCATAAACCCTAAATAAGTAAAGAGGGAAAAGAACTATATTGTTTGCAACGAGAAGATTTTGTAGAAGATTATGAATGGATTTTGCACCAAGAGAAAACTTACCTCCACATTTGTATCTACACTCCACTATAATGTCTCTCTCAATTAAAATATTTCAGTAGTTTCATTAGTGATCCTCTGCATAAGTGTCCATGGCCAACCAAGGAAACCCTGCACATAAAAAAAAAGTGTTAAATAGGGCCAAGAAAATATTATGAAAAATATTAAATACACAAATATTGTGAGAAATATGAAATAGAGATAAAAATATATTAACAAAAATCTTAAACAAAGACCAAATATCTTATGAATAATCCTATGCACCAAAAGATACAATTTATTCAAACACCAAAAATCATAAACCCTAAATAAGTAAAGAGGGAAAGGAACTATAGTATTTGCAGCGAGAAGATTTTGTAACAGATAAGAAAACTTACCTCCACATTTGTATCTGCACTCCACTGTAATGTCTCTCTCAATGAAGATATTTTAGTAGTTTCATTAGTGATCCTCTGCATTCTTTTAACTATATTTCATTGCACTCGTAATTAAACAAATGACCAATAATGTAAAATCCTTCTAATTTAGACAAACACATGTATGTGACCATAGATACACCACAACATTCACCGTTACCCAATACATCTATGAAATCTTCGACCATTAGGACCTACATTATAATCTCCCACCCACTAAACTAAACAAAAATCAAACCATAAAATATTAAATAAAGATCAAAAATATCTTATGAAAAATCCTGAAAAGACACAAAATTATTATGCAAAATTGCTTATACAATATATTCAAAGACCAAATTCGCATACACTAAATAGCCAAGGGAGAAGAACTTTTTATTTGAAATGAGAATAGTTTCATAGCATAGCATACAAGGGTTTTCCACCAAATAAGAACTCACCATCTGCCTTACCTTTGTTCCACTGGCCCACATCTCTCTCACAAAGATATTTCAAGAGTTTCATCAAAATCCTCCATCTTCCTACACCTACACTACATCACATCTAAATTTTAACAAATTAGTCATGTTCACAAACATTTAAATTAAAAGATATAAAAAAATAAATTAAATTCAAAACTACTAAAAATAATAAAAAAACAGCAGCAACAATAGTGAAAGATACAAATAATAGCAAAAAACAAGAGAAACGAACAAATACAGAGAAACATTAGAGAAAAACTCTACTTTGCAACCCCAAAATGCATCCACATGCTAACAAAGAACACAATGCATGGCATAAATTAAACTAAAAGAGACCAAAAAATCTTATGAGAAATATGTTGAAATTAGAAGCGAGAAAGGTCTTCTTGATTTCTGCCTTAGTCAAGAAAGACCTCGATCAGTCCTCGATTAAGGACAAGTCATGGAGCAATTAACTCATGTGCAAAGTTTGGAGGCTCAGTTTTGCTTGTCTTCAACTGTGAGTTTATATTTGGAAAAGGATAAGTGAGACTCTCAGTGTCTAATTGAGGTTAGGACGAGTTATAAGAGTTAGTTCAACTCAGTTAACCAATGAATCACAAGAATGGGTTCTAAAAGTAACTTGCCAGATTTAGCATGAGTCGAAAAGCTTAAAAGGAGGTCGAAGGCACATCATTGAACCATTATTGTTGAGCATGAGTTTGTGTGAGAAAGAATTCTTGCAAGCAAAGCGTGTAAGTAGCAACTTGTGCACAGTTTGTGAGAGAAAATTCTCCTTGTGATGTGAGCTAGGATTTAGGGAGAAATTGATAAGAAATAAGGGCTCAAATTTGTGCTAGGAAATAGGGATTTCCAACACTAGGAAATAGGAGCTAGATAGCACAAGGAAATAGGAGTTACGTCGAGTTCTTGGAGGGAGGCTTTGAGCTAAGTATTAGCAATGAGAGCAGCTTTGTTTTCTGTTGAAACAGTTTGGCTTGTAAAGAATTATGTTTGCTCAATTTTTCTCAATAAAATCATAGCAGAGATCAGTATAAAGAACAACACCAAGATCAGTTTGTCACCAATGCAAATCAGTCAAGAAGGCTAGTGCTAGATTGTGAAGGACATCTCTCTCGGTAAGCAGGATGGTGTTCTAAGGATTGAGACCAACCAACTATTTAGAGGAAGCCTCTAACTTCGTTTCTTGGAAAGGGAGGATCATGATAGTTTTGAAGGATAATGGAGAGGGAGACTTCGTCAAGAACGCTATACCACCACCGTAAGAACCCCAACAGTTGGCCTAACATACCAAGGATGATATCAAGACCAGAAGGATTATTCTAGAAGGGGTCCAAGATAATATAGTTCCTCATATCCACGAGAACAAGACAACCTTTGAGATGTAAAAGGTAACAAATCATGTGTCGTATTATAAGTGGTGCCTTTGCTTCAATTCGAGCAGCAGGACCTTAGTTTTCATTTACTAGGGCTTCACATGTCTTGGTATGGTTTCTAGGATGTTTTCAATGGTAGAGAGAATTTTCCCAGTCGGGAAAGGTTATGGGCTGATGGCATTCAAGAAGAGATCTAAAGAAGGACCAAATATGGTAGATCAGCAAAAACAGAGGACGAGGAGAACTTTTCTCTGGCAAGCAAAGCCAAGGGAGAGAAAGGAAAAAGGAAGGTCAAGTCTAGTCAGAAGAGCAAGAAGAAGAAGAAGGATTTGTGTAAGATCAAGTGCTTCCATTGCCATGAGATTGGACATTATGCTACTAAGTGTCCTAATCGAATTAAGAGGTCCAGTAAGAATCATGCGGTTACATCAATTGAGGTACATGGGTTTGCTTCTCAATTCGTGAAATATTTCTCATTGATAGCTTGCATGGCAAGCTCAGAAGGGAGCATCACGCGGTATATTGATTCTGAAGCCTCCTTCCACATGACTCGAAACACGAAGTATTTCAAGCAGTTGAACCAAAAGCACATGCAGCTTTAGATCGAGCTAGGAGATGATGGCAAGTACGCATCTAAGGGAGTTGGTATTGTCAGCTTTGAGAGGGAGTTTGAGAGCCCTCTCCATCTCAGAGATGTCCTCTATGTTCCAAGACTAAAGAAGAAGAACCTTGTTTCAGTAGCAACCCTTGAGGACAAGGTATATGATGTCATCTTCAGCAGAGGTAAGGCATTCCCCAAGCACTTAGACTTTGGAGCAGTGAAGCAAATAGGTGTTAGGGTGGAGAACCTTCACATGTTGCAGGTTGAAACATGAGGAGCCTTGAGCAACAAGGCAGGTGGTGAGTAGAGCACAGATGTTGGAGAACTTTGGAAAAGGCACATGGGACACTAGCATCATGGGGCATTGAAGATTCTTCAACAAATAGCCACAGGATTACCAACATGCAGTGTTGACCAGCATGATGTGTGCAAGGGGTGCACACTAGGAAAGTATGCCAGGCTTCCTTTTAGAGCCGAGGTAAGAGAGCCAACAAACGGGATTTTGGAGTTGGTATATTCAGACATATGCGAGACCTTTCTCTTCTTCGTCTCTTATGAGACAGGTATTATGTTAATTTCATTGATGATTATTCTTAGAAAACTTGGATATTTTTTATGAAGAAGAAAGATGAGGTCTTAACCAAGTTTGTGGAGTTTAAGGCCTTAGTAGAAAACTAGACCGAAAAAATTATCAAAGTAGTGAGAAGTGACAATGGTAGAAAATATGTATCCAATGCCTTCAAGGATTCCTATGTGAAAGAGGGCATTAGAAGAGCATTGATAACACCCCACAACCCTTAGCGGAATGGGGTGGCTGAGAGGTAGAACCGCAATATTGTTGAAGCAGCTAAGGCCATGTTGCATGATTAAGGTCTGCCTATGTTCTTGTGGGCAGAGGCATGCAACACTTTAGTATTTTTGCAAAACAAGAGTCCACATGTCATGTTCCTTTTTTTGGTTTCCCTTATAGCATGGTCAGGATGGACTTCCATGGGTGGAGGCAGCTAGGTCACATGAGCAGGTTTACTCCATCAACGGGCCCAAGTGCTTTTGAAGAGGCTTTATGGGGTTTCGAGGAGTTTCTTTGGGATTTGATGGCATTCACTTAGCATATTCCATCATCCGCAGATCTTGCCTTTTGTTTCGTTGCATTCTGACAACTTTGTAAAACATTGTTATTATGGAGCCTAACTCAATTAATTATGCTTAAGGTGGCATTCCAGGAGGAATACTTGATAGAACACCTTAGTGTAATAGCTCGTTGGAACGAGAACGAGAAGATATACAAGACGAGATAGTGGGAAGTGACTTTTGGTTTGGTCTGAGGAGGAATGACAGTCGATTTACCATTTTCCCAAATTAAAAAGGTATTTTAATTAAAATAAAAGGAGGGAAAAGGTACTAGTTATTAAAATAATAATAAAATAAAGGCTTTTAGACGGTTCCATAGGTTCTATAAAAAGAGGAGGAGACCATTTGAGAACATCTTGGATTGTTGATATTTTCTATTAATGAGGTTTGGAGAACTTAGTTCCCAACTTCTCTAGCCCCAGGACGAAAACCCTCGGGTATGTTGTTGAGTGTTGGACGAAAAGTCAACTCTCCTTGAGGAGACTTCATCCAGCAGTTGCATAGAGCTTCAGGAATATTGGAGTGAGGATCATTCAGGTCCTCAATTGGTGCTTCATCATCTTTCAGTTGATTCAGTGGCAGCTGTTGTTGGAGGGAGAGCGCAACCATTGTGGAGTTTTGAGAGATCCGGATCAACATAGCAACAGATTTTTTGGAGGTCCACACAACTATCATCTTTTCTATTTTACCTTAGATATTTCCAGTTGTACTCTACATGCTATATTATAATAAATCAAGCTCAATCATTCCTTGTGCTGCATCTTCTGATCATCTAAGTTGCTGGGTTTAATGCTGCAAATTATCAATTTATTTATCGTGCTTGTATAATTCCTGGGTTCCTATTTTCTTGTGCATTTTGGTCTAATTTCATGGGTTTTTCGCAAAAATGTCAGCATAAACTTTTATCAAGAAAATTGTCAGAAAAATACCACAAAATTTCTGAAAGGGATATTACCCACACAAGGTTCCTGGTCGAGTTACACTGAAGGAGGCTTTCAAAAGCCTAATGTTTCACACTTTCGTATCTTTGGCACAAAAGTTTATTGCCATCTGTCCAAAGATAGTAAGAATTTGGAGCCCACAACAGAAAAGGGTATTTTCATGGGATATAGTGAGACAACTCAGGCATACAGGATGTATCTACCAGGACTCGAGAAGAAGGTTCTCAGGCCGAATGTGAGGTTTTAGGAGTCCAGAGCTATGAGGGAGTCCTTAGAGCAAGAGTTGTTGATTTGGGGTAGCATCGAATGTGCTCTAGGCCTCAAATTTTGCAAGGATGCTTAGGCAAATGTGTTCCAAAGAACCAAAAAACCGTTTTGGGAAATTCCACCCAGAGATGGTTTTATTAAAATAATTAATATTTTTAATGGGGTTAATCTAGGTCGTTGGTTATCCAACAGGAAGATATAAGAAGGGGCTTGAGGGTCATTTGGAAAACACACCAGGCAGATACTCAGTTGCCCGAGTAAAATCGATTTTCTCACTAGTTGAAGTTCGGCAAGAGAAAATTGATTCAGAGGGAGATTTATAGGTGGAGGAGGGATAGAGACGGTTCAGCGCCAGTCAGGGAGACAGGGGCGAAGACACAAAGCAGTAAAAGGACAGTGTTGGGCAGACTGACGTTGGGAGAGGCAGCGCTGACTTGTGTGACGCTGGCACTACACAGGGCAATCCTAGAGCCAAAGAAAGTGACGTTGGGCAAGCCAGAGAGATGCTGAGAGTGGAGGAACTTCCCTCTCGAGTCAGATACTTGTTCAGGAACGTCTGTAATTTTTTTCAGAAAGTCTTGTTATATATTGCTAGGTGTAGTTTGTACATGAAGATTTTGTTGAAGAATAATAAAACCCTCATCTGTTGCACCGGTTTTCCGACATTGGGTTTTTACAGGGACAATTGTCCAAAAATAATTGTGGTTGTATTTATGCCAGTATTTTCCTTACATTTAATATCTACAATGTTTTAATTGTGAAGGCTGCAGTAGAATATATTTCAATATTTGTCGTAAGAAAACTGCAGATAACTTATTTCTGAGGTAATAAGTAGAAGAAATAATGTTAATCATTGCAGTAGGATTTCTATTTATAAATTTTCTCAAGGTATTGCAGTTACAGGAAAGCAAAAGACAGAAGTCGGAGGATCCAGCGTTGAGAAGAGAAGGGAATTTGAAATTCCTGCAGGGCCAGAAATTTGAATCTCCCAGAGGATTGGGCAGCTCAAGCCAAGGAAATTGGATTTCGTGGGAAAAACTCTCTGAGTGAGTCGACAGAAAGGTAAGTCTTTCCAATCGAAATTTATCAATGGTAGAAGCAACAGCGTAGCAGAAGATTCAGCAAGGATTCGCATGCTTAGCAAATTCAGCGTCAGCGAATGTTTGGTACATTCGTCAGCTCATATGACTGGAGTATGAGAACATTTCTTGAGCTATCAAGAAGAACAAATGGACTTCCAAATAACTATGGGAAACAAAACGAAATGTACTCCAATAGGGAGAGGCACCATAGCTTTTCAAATGGAAGTAGGGACCAACATCCAAGCCACCAATGTTCTGCATGTGCCAGGATTAGGAATGAACTTAATTTCAATGTCCTAGTTACAGGACAAGGGATATGATGTGCTTCATAGGAAAGAAAATATACAAAAGCATCCAAGCAGGAAGAAGAACAAGCAAATTGGGGTTCGAAGCAACAATTTGTATAGGTTGCAGTTCGAATCACCAATGGCATTGCTAGGCAGCAACTATAATGGTGAGAAGGAGCAAAATGAATTATGTCACAAAGCGAATGGGGCACTTACACCATGGAGCACTGAGGATGCTCAGAGAGACTGTTACAGGGATACCAGTCCTTAGTAGTGAACATGATGACTTGTGTAGAGGATTTGCACTAGAAAAGTACACTAAAGCAGCGTTTTCTAAAAGTAACAATAGAGCAGAATGTGTATTAGGATTAATACACTCAGATAATTATGGTCCTATGTCCAGAAGGGCTCTTACTGGTGGCGAATACTTCGTCACTTTTATCGATGAACACTCCAGAAAAACCTGGATCTATTTCTTAAAGACCAACGATGAGGTCTTTGATAATTTCCGAGAGTTTAAGGCTCTTGTTGAAAATATGACAGGAAAAAGATAAAGATATTGCGTTCAAATAATGGTGGAGAATATACAGACAAAAACTTCACATTTTTCTGCGCAAAGGAGGGCATCAAAAGAGAGTGGACAGATCCATATAATCCAAAGCATAATGGAGTGGCAGAGCGGGAGAACAGAACTATTGTTGGGGCAGCCAAAGCCATGTTATATGATCAAGATCTACCTAGGTATCTATGGGCAGAAGCTTGCAACACTGCAATATATATCTAGAATATAACTCCTCATAGAGCACTGGGGAAGAGAACGCCCGAAGGAGTTTTCACAGGGAAGAAGACGGAAGTCAGTCATCTCAGGATATTCAAAAGCGTGGCTTATTGTCACATTCCAGACGAGAAGCGCAGCAAACTGGATCAAACTGCAGAGAAGGGGTATCTCGCAGGATACAGCTAGACCTCAAAGGCATATAGAATCTACATTCCTGGCAGCAGGAAGATTGTAGTAAGACAAGATGCAAAGTTCATGGAAGATAGAGCTTTCAAGAAGTCTCGTGAAATGTCTGCAAAAGATCAGTCAGGAGATGTTCTGTTAGTCCAAGAGAAGCAAGGGCAGCAAGATGGACAGGCAGGAGAACATACACCTGGGTCGAGTACAATAACCAGCACCAGTATCTCCTCAGAAGGAGGAAATGCAGATGCTTCTCAACAAATGAAACGACAAGATCGGGAGAAAGAGTTGGTTGAGCCTCCCACCACTAGTGGTAGAACGAGCAGAGAAGTGCAACAAATACCGAGGGATGTAGAGGATTTTGTTAGAGCTCCTATAACCGAGAAGAGGCAGTGTAGACAACCAAATAGATACCAAGCATTGGTAGCTCAGGTTGAAGAACCCTCTAGCTTTCAGGAAGTTGTTCAACGCCAAGTATGGGTGGATGCCATGGTGGAAGAATACAACTCCATCATGACGAATGATGTCTGGGAGTAGTGCCTAGACCAGAAGATAGATCAGTTGTAGGATCATGATGGATCTACAAGATCAAGTATGTTGCAGATGGCATCATAGAGAAGTACAAGGCAAGGTTAGCAGCAAAGGGGTATGCTCAGAAAGAAGGAATAGACTATGAAGAGACCTTCGCCCTAGTTGCTCGATACACCTCTATCAAATCTGTTATATCCCTAACAGCTCAAATGGGATGGAAGATTCACCAGATGGATGTCAAGACAACATTCTTTAATGGAGTGATGAAGAGGTGTATATAGAACAGCCCGAAGGCTTCCAAACTCATGTTTGCAGGTTAAAGAAAGCCCTGTACGGGCTCAAGCAGGCACCCAGAGCATGGAATGGTCGAATTGATAGTTACTTGCAGCAGTTGGGATTTGTCAAGAGTGATGTTGATCCCAATCTCTACTATTTGTTGGTAGAGAATGAGCCACTTATTCTGGTACTATATGTGGATAACATGTTCCTAACTGGGTCATCTAGGCTCATCCAAGACTACAAGAAGAATCTTGAAGTAGAATTCGACACGAAGGACTTGGGATTGATGCATTATTTGTTGGTGTTAGATGTTCAGCAGAAGAATGGGGAGATCTTCCTTGGACAAGGAAGGTACTCTATAGAAATTATGAAGAGATTCAGAATGCAAGATTGCCGACCCATGTCTACACCCATGATCACCAATTGGAAGAAAATAGATGCATCAGAGGACAAAGAAGTAGATCCCACCTTGTACAGGGAGCTCATTGGGTTGCTTATGTATCTGGTCAACACTAGGTTAGACATTTGTTTTGTTGTCAACACTCTTAGTCAGTTCATGGTGGAGCCAAAAAGGGTGCATTGGGAAATGGCAACACACATTCTTAGGTATGTATGTGGAACAGTCAGATATGGGTTGAAGTACTCTAGAGGGGAGGATGTTAGTTTGAATGGGTTCACTGATGTAGATTGGGCAGGTAATTCAGTAGACCGAAAAAGTACCTCAGGGTACTGCTTTAGTGTTGGATCAAGGATGATATCTTGGTGCAGCAGGAAGCAGAAATCGGTAGCATTGAGTTCAACAGAAGCAAAATATATGGCAGCCAGCGCAGCTACGTGCAAAGCAATATGGCTCAGAAAATTGCTTGTGAGCTTATTCAGAAAAAGGATGGAAGTGACCAAGGTTTACTGCGATAACCAAAGTTGTATCAAACTCTTTGAGAATCCAGTATTTCATGATCGGTCAAAACATATAGATATCAGTTGTCACTTTATGAGAGACTGTGTTCAGCGTGGGCAGTACAGCTACAGCATGTTCCACAGGAAAGCAGGTGGCCAATATACTCACAAAGGTTCTCGGAAGAGCTAAGTTCACTCAATTCAAAGAGCAGATGGGTATTGTTGAAAATTTGTTTCAGTAGCGGCAACAGCAGTTTGCAGTGCAGGGATAGTTGGCAGTGGCAGTTCCAGCAGCAACATAGATGCAAGAATTGAGAGGGAGTTGTAGTACAGATGGAGCATTGGCAGTGGCAGTGTCAAAGGCAACAGTACAGTTGCTGCAACAACGTAGTAGTTGGTGGACAACATGTCAAACATCAGCAGTGCAGAGGATGATGTTTCAGAGTCAGAGCAGTATGCAGCAACAATGTACTGCTGGAGCACATTCCTAGCTAAGAGGAAGTGTTGATTTGGGGTAGCATCGGATGTGATCTAGGCCTCAAATATTGCAACGAGGCTTGGGCACATGTATTCCAAAAAACCCAGAAACCGTTTTGGTAAATTCCACCCAAAGACAATTTTATTAAAATAATTAATATTTGGAATGGGGTTCCAAAGTCTAAACTTAGGAAAATTAAAATATTAATGGATATTAATCTAATTGTGGGTGAATTTTCTAGATAAAGACGGAGATCAAGTCAAAACGATCTAAGCCTTTGATTAGGAGTTAATCTAGGTCATTGGTTATCCAACAGGAAGATATAAGAAGGGGCTTGAGGGTCATTTGGAAAACACACTAAGCAAATACTCGGTTGCAAGAGAAAATCGATTCAGAGGGAGATTTGCAGATGGAGAGACAGAGAGGGTTCAGCATCAGTCAGGGAGATAGGGACGAAGACGCAGAGTAGTAAAAGGACAGCACTGAGCAGATTGACACTGGAAGAGGCAGCACTAGCTTGGGTGATGTTGGCACTGCGCAGACCAGTCCAGGAGCTAGAGAAAGTGACATTGGGCAAGCCAGAGAGACGCTAAGGGTTGAGGAACTTCCCTCTCGGGTCAGATACTTGTTCAAGAACATCTGTAACTTTTTTCTCAGAAAGCGTTGTTCTATACTGCTAGGTGTAATTTGTACATGAAGATTTTGCTGAAGAATAATAAAACCCTCATGTGCTGCACCGGTTTTCCCACATTGGTTTTTTCTAGGGACAATTGTCCAAAAATAATTGTGTCATTGTGATTGTATTTGTGCCAGTATTTTACTCACATTTACTTTCTGCAATGTTTTAATTAGAATATATTTCAATATTTGTCGTAAGAATACTGTAGATAACTTATTTCTAAGGTAATAAGTAGAAGAACTAATATTAATCACTGTAGTAGGTTTTCTATTTAGAAATTTTCACAAGAGCAGGTTGGAGAAACAGAGATGGAGGAGCCTTAGCCAGGATCACAGATTGAGTCTCAGTCAGGTGGCAAGAGGCTCGCATAGCAGGATCCACAACAAGATGCAAAGCAGGATGATGAGGAGAAGAGATCAAGACAAGAGAAAATAGCTACTCAGAGACTCCTAGCATAAGGAGGATGAAAGTCAAGTGGGTCGAGAAGTTGATTCAAGAGGCCCAAGAGCAAGTTGAAGCTCCTAACACCATGTTCAGGCAAAGGAAACAACCACAGAGGTACACAAGATATATGGCACTAATGACAAGGATGGTGGACACTGAGCCTTCTAGTTATAAGGAGGCAACTTGGCAACAGGTTTGGCAGGGTTTCATTCCTCCATCACAAAGATTGATGTTTGGGAGAATGTGCCACGACCTAAGGGCAAATCATTAGTAGGCTCACATTAGGTGTACACGGCGAAACGTGTGGACCAAATGGGAGTGTGGAGAAGTACACGATCAAGTTTGTGGCCAAGGGCTTCCCATAGATTGAGGGCATATACTACGATGAGACCTTTGCCCCAGTAGAATGGTATTCATCCATTAGGACTATTCTGGCACTTGCAGCATAGATGGGATGGAAGATCCACCAGATGGACATGGCGACAACATTCCTCAACAGAGTGGTTGAGGAGGAGATTTATATGGAGCAGTCAGAGGGGTTGACGAGGAGATTTATATGGAGCAGCCAGAGGGGTTTGAGCAGTTCAGTAAAGACACGTACGTGCGGACTAAAGAGAGCTCTTTATGGCCTCAAGCAGGCTCCAAGAGCATAAAGACAATCGTACTAACAACTACCTTCAAGGATTGGGCTTCACTAAGAGTGAGGCATATGCTGACTTGTACTGCATCATTGTTGGAGGACTTTCACTCATTCTAGTGTTCTCTGTTGACGACCTTATATTGACTGGAGCAGACAACTTGATCCAAGATTGCAAGGAAGAACTTGCAAGGTGTAAAGTTTTGTAGATGTTCTATGCTAAGAGCAATTTCACTTTTCTCACAGCAATCATACAAGTAGTTAAGCAAAATGCAGATAGAACATATAAGCAGATCTTACAGAAGACAAATCAGAAACAGGAAAAATGTGTGTGTTCGTTTCGGCGGTCAACAGGATGCTTCAACCAGCAAAGTCTCCTTTGGTCAGCCAGCCCAGCATGTGTCACAACAACCCTCCAACTAGTAGATGAGTCAACCCAAGTCAATTCTACAAAAGTCAACGCTGTCCTGAAAAGTCAACGCAGGGGCAGCAAGCTAAAAGTCAACGCAGCAGCAAAACGGCCAACCCTTTGACCTCGATTTTAGTGCCAGGTAGTACGGCCTTCAAAAATCGAACCTTCCACAAGTTTTCAGCTTGATTGGACCAAGCGTTGACCAAAGTCAACGCTGGTCAAACTTCTGCG
>APFE030422547.1:86259-111409 GCA_000404065.3 Pinus taeda | reverse complement strand
CAACTGATGCATGACCACAATCTTGATCAAAGCATAATGGTAGATGCTCCTGTGTTGTTGTGCTAGGCTCTTTCTCTGCACCAAGGGCACCATCCTCTCAATATTCCGGCACATGAAAAGTGGTATGTTCATCATCCGTACCGGTGTGAAATGCATCAACAAGCGGATATGATATGAATACAAACGTGAAAATCTGCCCTCACAGGTGAAATAGCGAATGATGATCCTCATCAAGGGCGCATACTCATCTTTCAAGAATATGAAAGGAAACACACCAGTTACCTGCATCATATATACAGGTTTAATGTAGGGCTCATAATGAAATCTGTCCAATAGCTAGCGCTTGTTCCACTCTTCTCCAACATTGGGTATCCCTGTTGCTTGAGCAACAATCTCAGGTGACAATGTAAAATCCACCCCTACAAGATTCACATGCCCATTGTGCAGATGCAAAACAAACAATCAGACCAATTCCCTGTGGTGCTGAATTTGGGAAATTCTCTCACAATATTCATAACATGATTGATATTGGAAACATGCAACTGCAAGTGGACAAGCTTGCAAATAGGCCAAAGAGGTGGGCTCCTCTCTCACATGCTGATCACCTTTACCACCCCTGTGAGTCCTTCTTGGCACCTCAACCTCCAGTGTTGACTCACGGTCATCACTTTGCTCATAGTCGGTTTCGGTTTCTGCAACCTTGAAGAGATTTGGGGTCGATTTGAGGTTTGAAGGCAATTTTTCTGTGTGTAAACCACAACGCGTAGCGCGCGGGTCCTGACGCATAGCGCGCCCAACGCGTAGCACCTGTGTCTTTTCCCACTGCGATGACTGCCCCGACATGTAGCGCCTGCCCAACGCGTAGCGCGCAGGTCCTGATGCGTAGCGCGCGAGCTCTCACAGCAATTTCGCCCAATTTTTTCACTAAGTCGCCTTTCACACTTGCTCTTGGATTCTTGGAGGAAAATAATGATAAAATGAAGGGAGGGGGGCTTTTATAAACTTGATTTGAATTAGTTTCCCCTCAAACCCACTTTCTAATGTTTATAACATGGAACTCTTCAAAATTTAAATGCTGCTGACTTATGGTTTCCTTTTTGTCCTGAAATTGGTTGAAATGATGGTTTTTCTTGAAAATTTTTGCAGGGATAGCTTCTGAGGAGTCCTGGGAAAGGAGACCAAGGCTGCATGCTGACTTCTGAAGAATTTGAATTTTTACAAATTTTTACAAAAAATGAGAAAATGACCTTGCCTTCAAAAACAGAGTTTTTGAACTCAAGGTAAAAATTAGCTATACAATATGAAATCATATGAAGTGATGCTTTGATGGACATCCCTCTGGCTTGCTGGGCATTTATTGACCTCAAAAGACATAACCTCAAAAGACAAAATTGGACTAAACCCTAGACCTAGGACCTTGACCTCATAACAAGATCAGTGACCTTGTAAAGAATTTATTGACTGAAACAAACTTAATCCAGCAGTGCCAAGAGGGGAATAAAAGACACAACCTCCTCCATCAGGGTTATGGCATGCCTAATGGAATGCAATAAGATGACACTGATGAGACACCTACTTATGCAAATGCAAAGAGCTTTGATCGCTGATGGAGGGCTTCTAGACCAACTCTAACATTGGCTCCAATGGGGATGGTAGCTCCTTGGAGGTGCCAAGAACATTAGACCTCTGGGAGAGTAGACCAGTGCCTTTTAATCATTGGGCAATGGAGTCATTATTTACATATTTGACCCAAACTTGGACAGCTTTATTGACTTCACAAGTGACTAAAAATTGGACCAATTTTGACTCAAACTGACTTCAACTTTAAACTGAAAATGAACTGATACAAACAACATGACAAACTCACACCAACTAATCTTCATCTTCATAATTATAGCCTTCACCGCGGGCCCCAGACTAAAGATGAAATATCAGTTCACACTTGCAGTGGAATCAAAGTAAAATGGTAATTACAATGATAATGACTAGAGCAGAAAATGCTCAGACATGGTACCTTTTAAGCAGTCGACCATTGACCGACCCTCCGAAACAATCATCACCATTCATTTCTTTGAGAAGAAAGGCATTTGGACCACGGTATGCTGCAATTTTGTAAGGACCTTTCCACAAGTTGCCAAACTTTCCATGTTTCCCTTTGTCTTCATTTCGGGCATCCCACCTCAAAACAACATCATCTATTTGGAAATCATCCGGTTTTTCTTTCCTGTCATTGATTTTCTTTATGCGCTCTTGCAACTTGAGAGTATTGTGAAGAACCTCCTCCCGTGTCTGCTGTAAATGAATCATCTGACCAATCTGCCTTTGCATGGGATCCTCCTCACCACCAGCTTCTTGAAGCAATTTTTCCACCGGAATACTAAGCGAAGTAGGAAACACTGCATCTGTCCCGTAAACTAGTTCAAAAGGTGACATACCAATTGACCTTTTCTGACTTACACGATCAGCCCATAATGCATTTACTAACTTTTTGTGCCAGCTCTTCTTGTTGATTTCCAGCAATTTCTTTATGATTTTTACCAAAGATTTATTCGAAGATTCAACTAGCCCATTTCCTTGCAGATGATAGGCGGTTGAATGCCCCAAACTGATATTATATTTATAGCAAAAATCAACCATCTTCTTTGATTTAAACGCTGCTGCATTATTTGTAATCAACTTATGTGGACAGCCGAAACATGACAATATGTTGTTTTCAAGGAAAGAAATAATTACCAAGTCCGTGGCCTGCCGGGTGGGAATGGCTTTATCCATTTCGTGAAGTAATCGGTGGTTGTCAATATCCATCGATGCTGTCCAGAAGATGCTGGATGAATTTCACCGATGAAATCCAAGTCCCACTGCTAAAATGGTGCACTGACTTCAATGAGCTTGAGAGGCAATGGCTGTAATTTATGCTTTCCTTGAAAAATTTGACATTCATGACAACTCTTGACTGCTTTATATACATCTGAAAACAATGAAGGCCAATAAAAGCCTGCTCTTAGGATCTTGTTTGCCGTGGTCTTCCAAAACAAGTGGCCCCCGCAGTCACCTTTGTGAAAATCCTCTACAGCTCTCTTAGCTTCTTCCTCGACCAAACAATTCAGCAATATGCCACCGGGGTCTTTCCAATATAGTGCAGATTTGATGATGCAAAATTTGGCAGCCTTTAATTTCAATGTCCTAGCTTTGTTTCGAGGCATCCTGGGAGGTGAAGACAAATTTTGAAGCACATATACAATATCAGCATACCAAGGAGAAGAAATAAAGATGTCAAATACCTGTAGTGCTGAATTCTCGTCGTCCTCATCGGATAGGGAAGCTATCAAATTAATGTCTAGGACATGGAGATTTGTTTCAGCCATCAATTTAGCGAGACCTTGACCCTTAATCAGCTTGGTAGGCTTAATTTCCACATCATATTCTAATAGTGCAGCAATCCACTTACCCCGCCTTCCTTCCAGTTCCGCTTGTACCAAAACATCTTTAACAGCTGCGTTAGGAACATATGCCAAAATGTGGGAATTCAGTATGTACACACGGAAATCTTTCAAGGCTTTTACCAGTGCCAATGATTGTTTTTCAATGATATTATACTTCAGCGCTCCATCCCTTATAATACGACTGAAAAAAGCAATGGGCTTCTCAAATCCATCTCTCTTTTGCATCAACACAACTGCCAATGTATGCTCAGAAGCAAATGAAAATAAAATGAAATCTTGTGTATAATCCGGGCTGATTAGAGTTGGGGCTGAAGATAAAATTAACTTTACCAATTTGAAATACCTTACCGCCTCTTCGGTCCATTTGAGCTAGCTGTCCATTTTGAGCATGTTAGTGATTTCTCTGAGGTGTTCGGCAAGATTCAGAATAAAGCAACGCAGAAAATTCAACTTGCCATTAAAGGACTGAATCTCCTTCTTGTTTCGGGGCTGCTCTAATTGCTGAATAGCTTCCACACGTGTAGGATCTATACGAATGCCATCTTTGGAAATGATGTGGCCCAACAGCTTGCCTTCACTCATGGCAAAAAGGCTCTTTTTCAGATTCAATGAGATACCATATTTTCTGCACTTTTGAAACACCATCGTTAAATGATACAAATGTTCTTCATCAGATTTAGAAAACACAGTTAAATCATCAAGATAAACGACCAAAAAGACATCCTTCTCATTAGCAAAGGCCATGTCCATCACCCGCTGAAAGGTAGCACCTGCATTTTTCAATCCAAACGGCATCTTGGCATAATGAAATGTCCCCCATGGAGTAGTGAATGCAGTCTTGTCACGGTCATCCTCATGCACCAAAATCTGATTGTACTCGGAATAACCATCAAGTAGCGACATCCTTGATGCCCCAACTACCCGCTACAATATATGATCCATCTTTGGCAGCGGATAATTGTCCTTTAGCGACACCTTATTCAGATTTCTGAAGTTTATACACAAGCGGATCTCACCGGTATTCTTTCTCATGGGCACCAAGTTGGAAATCCAGTCGGAAAATATGATTGGCACTATAATTCCAGACTTGTACAACCTGTTAACTTCTTTCTCAATCAAAGGCAGCAACTTAGGATTAATTATTCTCAACTTTTGTCGGAAAGGCTTTTGATTTGGCTTTATGGGAATGGTATGCTGAATGATACTTGTGTCATAATTTCTCAAATCTGAATAATCCCATGCAAAAACATTAGAAAAAAAAGACAACAATCTGATATATTCTTTCTTTACCTTTGACGACAATGCCTTCGATAGTTTCACCATCTTTGGATTTTCAGCTGTTCCGACATTCACTTCTTCAACACCTTCTTCTGTTCACCTCAAAGTTGGTTTGCGGTCCACGTCATCTTGATCGAACAACTCCTCCAAAGGAATTAATCCTTTAGGAATGACATTATCTTTAAGTTGCAATACATCCATCTGATTTACTTCCTTGGGTTCTGTATCTATGGAGATGTCTTTGAACTCACCTTCAACTTGTAGAAAATCCTTGATTTCTTCATCATCTTGGAAAACTTGCCAACATCTTTGATTGTCTAGAACTATAGGACGGTGCTTCACATAAATCTCAAACTTATTGCTGGAATTCATGGGGATTTCTAGATTACTTGCTTCCTTTGCCAATGCATCTGCAACACCATTTTGGATACGAGGCACACATGTCAAAGTATGTTCAGAAAAAAGCTTCAAGATATCTAGGACAACATTTTGATATGCTCGCATACGAGGATGCTTGCCCTGGAACTCACCTTTCACTTGCTTTATAACCAACTCGGAGTCGCCATATACTGCTATCTTCTTTGCCTTCAGCTTCCGAAGGATTTTCAGGCCAACAATGAGAGCCTCATATTCCGCCTCATTGTTTGAACAATTGAATGTCAATTTGTAAGAACATACTCGTACCTTGCTTGGGACTTTGTTTCAGACAGAAAATGGACTTCGAATCCACACACCTATACCAGCACCATCGCTTCACACAGCGCCATCAAAATCCATGGTCCAAAGACCATCCTCATCGTCTTCTAAGTGCTAAAAATGTGATGTCTCTGCATTTTCTGTTTGCTGCCCATTGATTTCAGCTGTTGGCTCCATAACAACGGACCCTTCTTCATTTTCCTTTCTCAAAATTTCTCTAAAATTTTCTGTAATGTCTAGTATATCTTCTGCTTGAACTAACTGACTATCTATCTCATTAAAATTATCCGCAAACAAAACAAATGACTCTAAATCTGTATGTACATAATTTACAGGATGATTAACTGGATTTTCCTTACTAGTGATCATGTATTTCATCTTTTGTTCCCGATATAATTTCCTCATCTGACCGAAGACCAGGATTGTAGCATAAGAAAAATCGAGCTGAAGTGTACCTTTGAGATTAGCTCCCAAGATCTTGAAAGCAACATTCCGAATTGCGGAGGAATATCCGCCACCACCACATCCATCCAAACATTATTTGCTAGGATTTGATCTAAGCTCACTACCAAGTCTTTGATCAAACCAATACATTTTACCTGGCTAGAATCAAACGAATACAAATCATGATATTTCCTCATGATGTCTAGTCCCAACTTTTCCATGATTGCTTTCGACATCAAATTATGCGAAGCTCCCGAGTCAAACATAGCATTATGCAAAACATACTCATGCAATCGCAAACTGATATAGAATGGAGGAACATCACTTTCGGGAGACTCACCATTTAAAGCGGGCCCAAAAATCAATTCCGGCTGATCATCTTCTACATTCACCGTGTCTAGCATTGGATCAAAATTCAGCATCGTGGAGATTTGGCCTCGATAAGTACCGTTCTTCATGATTTCCGTCAAAGGAATGGACACTTTCAACTTTGAAATTTCATTCTCCAAACTGAAAACTGAAACCTTCTCACCTTCTTTGGTCAAAACTTCTCGTTTTTCATCTTTATCTCTCGGTGTGCTTGATGGCTTGTCTATATTGCTTGCTGATGATGATTGACCTGCTGAAAGATCGTTTATTTCTTTTCCTTTTTTCTGTGGAGCAGCTGAACCATTCTTTGTTGAAGTATCTGTACTCTTCTGGATGGGATTTATGGGAACAACTCGTTTTCTCAATTGTCTCTGTTGAGCGGATAAAGCATTCAAGTACCCTCTTTGATATTCTTCCGATTCTTCTTCAAGTGCTACATCATTTGAAAGGATATAATGCTCATCCTGGGGAACTATGGAGTTTCTCGCCAACTCTTCTTCTTCTGTAATATAAGTGGGCAGATCAACAGGAGCGAAGAAGTGATTTTCCTCTCCCACCATATCACCTTCATCCTCAGATTCTTGGCTCACAAAATTTTGCTGAAGTGGAGGTTTAATTTGCTGCTGAACTGCTGGCTCTTGTGCTCTTGTTTCACGCTGTTTGATTCTATATTGCGGCTGCTGTGAACCTCGAAAATTTGGATTGCGAATCTGAGGCTTCGGCTTGTCAAGATGAACATGTTCCAGTGCTCTTTCAATCTTTTCAACCTTATGGAGGAGTAACTGATCTGATGTAGAAGCTTCCTCTTTGATTGTGGCTCGCTTTTCCGCCTTCATCCTTGATCTCTTATCATTCAAGTTTGCCTCAACATTGACAGCAATTTTCTGCATATCCTCCAAGGTAAGAGGATCTCTATCTCTCAATGAATAAGCCATCTCCGGATCAAAACCATCTGGGCTTTGAGAAGTGCTGATTTTCTAGATGGCCTTAAATCATCTGGAATAGCATTGTAAACTGTGTTAAATCTGATAATGTAATCTTGAACGGACTCACCACGATTGCGCTTGAGATTGTTGTACTCAGCATTGATCTGAAGTGGATCCTTTTTGATTTCCCATCGATCTAGAAACTTCCTCTGAAGTGCTTCCAAGGTGAGTATGCTTCTAGCTGTCAAACCTTTGAACCATTTTCTTACTTCTCCATCAAATGTTTGTACAAACAAACACATAGTTACATCCTCTTCATCTATCTCATATAGATCAAAGAAAGTCATCATTTTGTCTATATGTTGCTGAGCAGAGACACTTTGAGGAGTACCATCAAACATAGGGATTTTACTCTGGTATTCGGCTGGCATATCATGCAGATTTTGGGGAAGAGCAAGGGGAGCAAATCGGGCAGCCATTGCTTTAGGTAGATTGGGTCTAGGAGTAGCAGGTGGAGTAGGTGTAGCTATAGTATGATGAGTATGAGAAGTATGAGGGGTATGAGGAGGAGAAGTGGTATGGGATGTAGAGGGCGAACCAACTGTAGATTCTGGATAAGTGATTATAGGAGAAATAGAAATAAAAGGAGGATTGGTCTGCTCATGCACCGTGATAGTGGATCTAATATGAACAGATATATTTTCAACGAACTCAGCAAGACTGGTAGCGTGAATATCTGACTGAAGAGATCTTAGGATGAAATTGTCAACCAATTTATTTTGTCTCTCAATTTCAAGGGCAGCAGCAAAATCAGGGTTGGGAACTAGAGAATCAAGTGCACTTTCAGATTTGGTTTTGAACAAAGACAACTCAAAACTCTCGTCAAAATCAATGTCTTCAAGATACTTAAAAATAGCTGGACATGAATGAGATTTGAATATATGACCAGAATCGGAAGCCAGTTTGGATATCAAGGAACAAATAACCAATCAGCCTGTGAAAACTCTTAACTAATCATCCAAAAGTTCATAGTTTACAAATAAACTGGGGTAAAATGCAATCGAAGTGCTGTATTCACAAGCTCACGGAGATTGACTGAAGCAGCGTTTATCTACTTGCGCTTATGCAAAGAAAACGCGTTTCGAAGGCTACCTCGCATAATCTTCAGGCTCCATCTAAGACTTATGAAACAAACACATCAATCAACAGACAAGTTTGTTCTCCCCTGTATGGTCACCAATATGTTAGCGCTTGAAATTTCACCTTAGGCTGAAAAAGGTAAACTCCAAGGCAACATCAAACCACTTAGCCTCGTAGCTAGCCCTACGGGGCAGGAGAGGGCTCTCTCCGGTCTATCTCGGCAAAGATCTTCAACGAGCAGAGATAATCAATAAAGAACACTGATTTTAGGCTAGTAAACTGATAAAAAGGTTTGATTTGGGATTTTTAGAGTTTTGGTGGAAAATTGGGGAAAGGCAATTTTGGGTGCGGGGATTGGACACAGTTTTCGTAGGGGGTTCTTTGGGGTGAGGTAGGAGACTGTATTGATGCCTTTGAAAGATTTGGATGGATGAGAATGACTGGTGAGGAGCTAAGGAGAGCAAGCAATCACCTTGAATTCTCCTTAAAATGTTGAAAACATTGATATTAAGCAAACTTAAAGGCAGAGCATAGCAACCATGAATTCTACCTTAACACTTCCCAGAAGAAAAAGTAAGAATATGATTCACATAACAAACTTACAAGTACAAATAGAAACACACCATCAATACATGTAACCACAGGATTCCCAAAAAGGACTGCAAAACCCTGGTCTTTCTTCCTTTGCCAAAAATGCAGAGATACAATGAGTAATACAATAGAAGCTTTCTCCCTCAAGAGTCCAACCATGAAAATGACTAAGAAAGTACATAATATAGGAAATATAACATCTTTCCTTGCCTCTAGGGGTCGAGCTCACTATCCTAGGAGCTGTTTCAACCAATTCCAAACTGAGCACTAAAATCTAGGCAGTCAAACAACTTGCCTCTATAAGCTAGGAAACCAATTCATTCATTTAATTTTTGCCTATCTCATGAATGAATCTTCCAGAAGAGATAAATAAGTGTAAAATTATCATAAAATTACATAATTTAAAACAAGGAGGATCAAAATCCACTCCAAAAAAGTCAAACCTAGTCAAAACTGCGTTTTGCTGAGCTGTAGGTGAAAAATTGAGAAAATGTGCTGATGCGTAGCGCCCTAATCCTGAACGCGTAGTGCGCCTTTGAGCCAACTGTTGAGGAACTTACCGGAGACCAAATGAAGCAAACGTGGGCTTGTTGGAAAGGTCTAGATGTCTACTTTCCAACCCAAGTGGAATTTCAGAATTTGGTGGTCATTTTCCCCTCCAACATTGCAAGCTCCCAAGACTGCTTCCTGTGTGTCAAAAAGGTGGCAGAAAGTTATTTTTTGCTTGTTTTTTGACCTTCTGGAGGCTCAAAACTTGGTGAAATTTCTTGGTAATTGCTGAGAAAGTGTATTTTTGCATGACAAATCCACAAATTCCGAGTTTTCCTGAAATGGACCTCCCCAACGAAAGGGTCGTGCGCGGCGCGCTACGCGTTGGGGAAGAAAACCTGTTTTTTGCCCAAAAAATTCACAAATGACCAAAAATGCTCAAATTTTTTTGAAATTTGTGCAGAAGGTAAGTCATTTAGCACCATGCTCCTTCAAGGAAACCTTAGCCAATATGTGGAGGGGTTCGGGCCTTTTTCTTCGTTTTAGTGCCTTGGCCAACCGTCCTTTGAGAACCTTCATTTTTGCCTTACATACGTGCATTCGAGCCCAATAATGATTCTTCATGTGGCGGAGAATGTCCTTATATTTGTTAGCCTTGGCCAAAAACCTCTCCAAATGAGCGTTCACCCGAATAAGCATGGATTCTCGATCTATGGGTGTCAAATCACCGGGTCTCCTACGGGCCAATTCCCGGTCTTCACGAATCTTCCGCTGCTCATAAAGCTTGTGCTCATCCTCCAACTGTTTGTTGCGCTGCTCTAAATAAGTTAATTACCCATTTTTCCATCTGCAATTTTCTTGTGCAGTGAACTCATTCTTAGTCCTTTGTCTCTCGGATGATCTCCTTGAGGCTTTGAGGCAGGAGAGCTAGCCTCAATATCAATGATGTCAATATCTGGATCACCTGACAATCCTTCCTCAATCATGGCTGCTTGCCCCTCTCTGATACCTGTGGCTGCTGTCGGAAGCGAGGCCCCTTCCACCTGGTGTGGAGATAACACTCGCGGTGCTGATGAAGAAGGCGAGACCCCTTCCACATGATGTGGAGAAAATACTCGCCGAGCTGATGCAAATAAGGCCCTCTGACCTCTCTGATATGTGACCAATGGAAGGGAGCTGACATGTCTGGGCTCAGGGATGTCATACTGCTGTGAAGGTCCTCCCTCCTCATGAACAACCTCAGGGGGTGGTGGCGCTGCGAAGAAATCTCAAGAGATGAAATCCTCCCATGGAATACCCTACTGGGAAAACTGATGCATGACCACAATCTTGATCAAAGCATAATGGTAGATGCTCCTGTGTTGTTGTGTTGGGCTCTTTCTTTGCACCAAGGGCACCATCCTCTCAATATTCCGGCACATGAAAACTGGTATGTTCATCATCCGTATCCGTGTGAAATGCATCAACAAGCGGATATGATACGAATACAAATGTGAAAATCTGCCCTCACAGGTGAAATAGCGAATGATGATCCTCATCAAGGGCGCATACTCATCTTTCAAGAATCTGAAAGGAAACACACCAGTTACCTGCCTCATATATACAGGTTTAATGTAGGGCTCATAATGAAATCTGTCCAATAGCTGGCGCTTGTTCCACTCTTCTCCAACATTGGGTATCCCTGTTGCTTGAGCAACAATCTCAGGTGACAATGTAAAATCCACCCCTGCAAGATTCACATGCCCATTGTGCAGATGCAAAACAAACAATCAGACCAATTCCCTGTGGTGCTAAATTTGGGAAATTCTCTCACGATATTCATAACATGATTGATATTGGAAACATGCGACTGCAAGTGGACAAGCTTGCAAATAGGCCAAAGAGGTGGGCTCCTCTCTCACATGCTGACCACCTTTACCACCCCTGTGAGGCCTTCTTGGCACCTCAACCTCCGGTGCTGACTCACAGTCATCACTTTGCTCATAGTCGGTTTCGGTTTCTGCAACCTTGAAGACATTTGGGGTCGATTTGAGGTTTGAAGGCAATTTTTCTGTGTGTAAACCCCAACGCGTAGCGCGCGGGTCCTGACGCGTAGCGCGCGCCCAACGCGTAGCGCCTGTGTCTTTTTCCCACTGCGATGACTGCCCCGACGTGTAGCACCTGCCCAACGCGTAGCGCGCAGGTCTTGATGCGTAGCGCGCGGGCTCTCACAGCAATTTCGCCCATTTTTTTCACTAAGTCGCCTTTCACACTTGCTCTTGGAGTCTTGGAGGCAAATAATGATAAAATGAAGGGAGGGGGGCTTTTATAAACTTGATTTGAATTAGTTTCCCCTCAAACCCACTTTCTAATGTTTATAACATGGCACTTTTCAAAATTTAAATGCTGCTGACTTATGGTTTCCTTTTTGTCTTGAAATTGGTTGACATGATGCTTTTTCTTGAAAATTTTTGCAGGGATAGCTTCTGAGAGTCCTGGCAAAGGAGACCAAGGCTGCATGCCGACTTCTGAAGAATTTGAATTTTTACAAATTTTTACAAAAAATGAGAAAATGACCTTGCCTTCAAAAACAGAGTTTTTGAACTCAAGGTAAAAATTAGCTATACAATATGAAATCATCTGAAGTGATGCTTTGATGGACATCCCTCTGGCCTGCTGGGCAATTATTGACCTCAAAAGACATAACCTCAAAATACAAAATTGGAATAAACCCTAGACCTAGGACCTTGACCTCATAACAAGATCAATGACCTTGTAAAGAATTTATTGACTGAAACAAACTTAATCCAGCAGTGCCAAGAGGGGAATAAAAGACACAACCTCCTCCATCAGGGTTATGGCATGCCTAATGGAATGCAATAAGATGACACTGATGAGACACCTACTTATGCAAATGCAAAGAGCTTTGATCGGTGATGGAGGGCTTCTAGACCGACTCTCACAACCTACATCAAAACTTCTTTCACTGTGATGTTTATCGGCCTATTGTTTCATTGATTATGCGCCAAAGTGAGGTTATCCTTTAAGAGTTGGAGAACCTGTTATTGATGCTCGATGTGATCTTCCACTTCTTGAACCTTGGAATTTTATCTTAGAGATGTTGTTATGGTCAGTGGATGATATCCATAAAGTTCCATAAATGGGGTCATTTTTGCTGCAATGTGGAAGGAATTGTTATACCACCATTGAGCCAGAGGTAACCACTTTACCCATTGTGTTTGTTTATCAAATACAAAGAAACCAATATATCCTTCCAAACATTTGTTCACTATCTTATTTTTCCCACCAGATTGAGGATGATAAGATGAGCTATGAGCTAATTGAGTACCCAAGCAAGAAAATAATTTCGTCCTGAAATTTCCAGTGAAAATGGGATCTCTATCGCTTACACTATATTTTGGGTTTCCATGTATATTTTCAAGTGTTTCCATAAATGCAATAGAAATTTTACTGGTTTTAAATGGATGAGATAATGCCCAAAAGTGTGCATACTTTGTAAGCCTATCAACTACTACCATGATGACACTCTTTCCTTCGGACTTGGGTAAACCTATGATAAAATCCATTGAGACCTCCTCCCAATGTTGACTTGGAATGGCTAAAGGTTGTAACAGACTTGGGGTCTTAATTGTCTCAACTTTATTTTGTTGGAAAACCAAACATTCTACTACAAACTTTTGAATATCATATTTAAGGCCATCCCAAAACAATTCCTTCTTGACCCTGTGGTAAGTTTTTAAAAATATTGAGTGCCCTCCTAAGGGAGAGGTGTGAAATTCCAAAAGAATATTTTGTTTGAGTTGGGAATTCTTACAAATATATAAGCGATCTTTGTACCATAATGAAACCTTTTTTTAGATAATTGTATCAGACGTATTAGGATCTTGCTGCAACTTCTAAATGAGTGTCAAAACTTCTTTGTCATTCTTCCATTCATCCCTTGCTTCAGTTATCCAATATGGTTGGATAATAGAAATGGAAAAAATCAATGTTTCCACATCCTCATCCTTTCTTGAGAGTTCATTAGCAACAACATTTTTCTTCTCTTTTTTGTAGATGATTTCAAATTCATAACCCAACATCTTTGGAACCCATTTTTGTTGCTCTTCTGAAGATAATATTTGTTCCAAAAAGTATTTAAGACTATCATGATCTATTTTTACACTGAAGTGTCTTCATTAGTTAAGGTCTCCATTGCTTTAGTGCATGTAGTATTGCCAACATTTCCTTCTCATAAATAGGTTTTTATAAATACTTTCCTTTGATTGGACGACTTTCAAAATAAATGGGTCTTCCTTCTTGCATTAAAACAACGCCAATTCCATTTCCTTAGGCATCATATTCCATAATAAAGGTTTTTGTGAAGTTTGGCATACCTAAGACCGGTGCTTGTCACATTGCCTCTTTAAGATGTTCAAAGTCCTTAGTTTCTTATGGAGTCCAAGAAAATGCATCTTTCTTTAGTAATTTTGTTAGAGGTGCTTCTATTATCCCATAATTCTTAACAAACTTGTGATAATACCCTGTCAACCTAAGAAATCCTTGAAGATGCTTTATGGTTTTAGGTATTTTCCATTCCTTAATGGATTTAATTTTGTTGGGGCCTACCTTAACACCCTCCTGCGATACAATATGACCCAGATGTTCCACCTCCTATACTCCAAAGAAACATTTGGAGGTTTTTGGATATAATTGTTTCTCCTCCAATAGTTTGAGCACCTTGTCAACATGTTGAATATGATCTTTCCAAGACTTGTTGTAGATTAGTATATCATCAAAAAATACTAACACAAATTTTCTTAGGAAGGGTTTGAAAATGGAATTCATCAAACCTTGAAATGTGGAAGGTGCCTTCATAAGGCCAAAAGGCATGACCAAAAATTCATAATGACCCTCATGAGTTCTAAATGTTGTTTTCAAAATGTCTTCAGTCTTCATTCTAATTTGATGATATCCCAAATGAAGATCCAACTTGGTGAAGTAAATCGCTCCATGTAATTCATCCTACAATTCATCAATGATAGGAATGGGAAATTTATGTTGAATGGTGATCTTTTTGAGCTCCCTATAATCCGAACACATGTGCCATGATCCATCCTTCTTTTGCACCAATACTATTGGAACAGAGAAAGAACTTTGACTAGCTTAAATTATACCAGCCTATAGCATTTCTGCAACCATACGTTCAATTTCACTCTTTTGGGCATAAGGATATTTGTAAGGCCTGATGTTTGGAGGAACACTTCCTAGTTAAAATGAATAGCATGATCGTGATCATGAATAGGTGGGAGGCCTTTGGGAGTCTCAAATACCTTGGAATGATTTTCCAATACTTTTTGGAGGCCTGGAGAAATAAATGATTTCTTGTTCAAACCTCTAGTGAGAATAATTGTGAAATTGCACCCCGTTTTTATTTATTTAGAATATTTGTTATGACATTAGAACTGATTACATTTCTTGGTTTCCATGCAATACCCCTTAATTCAACTTCCTTTCCTTCCCAAAAAAAATTCAAGAAAATATCTTGAAAATTAAAAGCTATTATACCCAAACATTGTAACCATTGGACTCTTAGAACAACATTAGCACCCCCCATTGGAATGGAAATAATTGGACTATTCAATACAAATTCACCCATGGTTAGCTTGATATTATGGCACTTCCCATAACAATTTATAGTTCCTCCATTTGCAGCCATCACTTGACACTCTGGTGCTAGATATAGGAAGCAATTAAATTATTTTTCTATATTACAATGAATAAAATTATGGGTACTACCTGAATCAATCAACACTATTACCCTTTTATTCTTGATTTGTCCTTCTATCTTCAGAGTGTGAGGAGTGGTAATTCCTGCCGTGCATTGCAAGATATGGTCGGATTCATTTATTCTTTCTATGGGGTTTATTTCTGGTGCACATCCTCTTCTTTTGACGTTTCTTGTTTCTTTCTTCCTCCTCTTCACAATCTATGTAAAATCATTTCCTCTCAACACACTTATGAGCTTTAGTGTATTTTATATCACAACATATAACAAATCCATTTTTCTCTTTTTCTTCCAATTTTTGTGGTGCCAATCTTGTAGGTTGTGGGAGGCTAGGATCAACACCTACATCTTTGTAGTTGTGAGTGGTATACTTCCTTGTTTCCATAATTTTTCTTTCAAATTTTCTTGCCACCCTGAATGCCTTCTCCAATGAATCAGGTTCCCGAAGGTGAACCTCATGCTAGATGTTATCCTTTAAAGTCCCTATGAAGACATCAACCCTATGCTCCTCTGGAATATCATTTACCCTTATATTCAATTTTTGGAAGTCCTCAATGTGCTCCACCATTGAACCCTTTTGTTTGATATTTATCAGTTGGATAAAGAAGGTGTTTCTCTTTGTATCCTCATAATGTGCTATCATTTCCTCTGTAAAAATTGACCAAGTGACAAGTGGTTTACGAGAAAAAATCCATCGATACCACACAAACTAATTTTGTTCTAAATATAAATATGAAATGCTACATTTTTTGTGTTCGAAACATCATGTCGATCAAAGAATTGCTCCATATGTAGTATCCATGTCATTGGATCCTTTCCATCAAACTTCCTCATAATTATCTTTGGAATGTGGTTACTCTTCAACCTACTATGTGACTCTCTAAAATCATACTTTATATTCTTTTTATCCTCATCATGATTTTCGTAGAGTACCTTGTCACCACTAGGAAGCACTTCTTGTAGAAATTTTGTCAAACCTTCCTTGGAATTCATAATTTCTTCCACGTCGGATTTCAAACCATCCATCTTAGCTTCCAATTCATTTTTGGTTACTCTTCGTGAGAGTGAAATTTGTTGCACTTGATCTCGCAAGTTTGATATATCATGCTACATTTCTTCCTCTTCTTCATGTGTCATAGAAGAGATTTATGGTTGCTTACTAGGTGTGTCCATTTTTTTTATAGGCATTTTAAAATAAAACAATGATATATATGCTTCACTATGCCCTTTGAATCACCTCAAACTGATTTTTCAAACAAAATTTATGAAACTTTTTAAAAATACACACCTTTTTCGTTTCTTTTCAGGAGCTAGATATTGCAACTATTTTATCTTTGTAATTGCGAATCCCCAAGATCTGAAATTCATTCTTGTATTATCACTCTAATTCTTGTTTCCAACCCAACAAGTCAGACCAATATTGGATTCTTAAAGAAAGAGTTATTCCCAATCTCCCACGATGGCCTTATTATAGACTGGTTTAGTAGAGTGAACTTGTATGGAGTGCCACATGTCACTATTTCAACCTTCGGCCCTGAAAATGATACCCAAAAAACTACAGTGCATCCTCTTTATTTCAATTTTTATGAAATTCAAATCTGATGCTTAGAGATAAATATATTATAATTTTCCCTAGTTCACCTGCTTTAGATGGAATGATGGAGTTTGCAAAAACCCTAACTTCCTCGAATCATATCTTTGAAACTATAGAAAGAAAATATCTTAAATTCGTATATGAAATTCACCAAGATTTTAGCTACACGTGGTTATAATTTCAGTGTCTGAAGCTTTGTATAAAAACGTTATAGTGAAAATGCCACGATGTATTGTTTGAAGTAGTGAAAACCTAGAATCCAAAGCTCTGATACCAAATGTCATGCAACAAACTCACAAATAGATAGATCAACGACTTACAAATTATCCTCTTCAAGCGGGAAACCTCCTTTACATTACATAAAATGAAAAATTCTTGGATGATACAAATGGAAATACCTCCTTTCTATATATAGGAGTTTAAGGGGTCACAATATAATTAGAGCCTACATAACAATAATAATGTAAGGACACAACAATAACAATAGTGGGATTCTATGGGGCACAATAATAACAATATGGGGACTACATGGGCTACACTAGTATTACAGGGACCTAACACTCTTTTCTAGTGGCTTCAATGGATTGTCCTAGGTCATTCCACCTTGGATCTATCCTTTTTTAAGTGCTTTGGGGGTGTTCTTACCTTGTTTCAGATTCACATATCCAAAGTCTCACTTCTTTTGTTTAATTTTTTTCAATCTTGGAAGCATATCGGTATGTTTCACCAAACAAGAAGATGTCTAGGAACTCCATTTCTTCCTGAATTTATTTGTGCAGACAACCATGGTACTTGAGCACCAGATTTCGCTCAGAGTATTTGATACCCAACTTCGTGTGTAGTGTATGAAAAATATTTGTGATCTCATGCACATCTTGGTCCCTTTCTTACTATAGTGTGGTACATTGTATGTACTTGTCTTCATAGCTCCCAACAGGGTAATATTGTTCCTTAACAATGTCTTGGAAGGAGTTCCAAGAGGGTGTGGTTGTAAATAGAGAGGGTTCCTCGACCCTTTTATCACAGTAAGTTTCCCACCAGTCCTTGACAAGGGGGGTTGCGTTTGTTGGAAATACTGAGAAGGGGAGGGGGCTGAATCAGTATTTTTTTTCAATTATTATTTTTTTCAGTTTAAAAACATTTATATTTGGAACACAGAAATAGATATAGGAATAGATGCTTTTATTAATAATGATCTTTGCCAATAAATCAAGTACAACATATATATATTATATATATATATATATATATATATATATAAATATATATATATATATATATATATATGTATATATATATGTATATATATATGTCTAATGTCTATGTATATGTTATTATTAATGTATATATATATATATATATATAATATATTATATATATATATATATATATATATATATTATATATATATATAAATATTATATATATATATGTTATATATATATTGTCTATGTATATGTATAATGTCTATGTATTGGATATGTGTACATATATATATATATCTATATATCTATATATACTATATATATATATATATATATATATATAATATCTATATATATACACATATCCATATACATATACATATACATATACATATACATATACACATATATATGGTTTTAATCAGTTGCCAAGCACCAACTTGGACTCTTTGTGAGGCTCCAACCTCCAAAGCACCAACTCTGTCTTGTCAAGGCACCAACCTTGAATTTAGGAGCACCAACTCCTTGGACACCAATCCTTTCAGTTCTAAGGCACCAACCTTAAGGGCTCCAACCCTCGCTATAAATTGTCTGGATCTGTTTGGTTGTAATTCTCTGCTCCCAACCTTGCTGGACCTATGACTTACTTTTGTCCTCCTTTTCCTTCCACTTCTGCCAGAACCTTGGCTTCCTTTTTTTTCTTACAGCTCGCCAACAACATTAAACTTTCCTTGCTCTCTGTTTTATATGCCTGATACGCTTGACCTTTGGCTTCCTCCTTGCTCGCTTGAGCTTCAACTTCCTTGACGCTCGCTTGATCTTTCAACTTCCTCTATGCTCACTCTTCAGCTTCTTTGTCTCTTCAAATTCATCAATACTCACAGGACACTTTAATTAGGAAGAGAGGCCATCTTTATTATTATTCAAACAATAGACTTATTCTTTACGGCAATTGCAACATTCATGAACAATCAGAGCTATTCCTTTAAACCCACAATCACAATCGCAACATTCTGGAGGTCTTTATAAGTCATGCCCATAATACAGTCGATGGCCCATGCTGCCGATAGAGAAGATGCGATTATGTTATTAACCAGTTGTTAATAACTCCGTCGGATCCATCGCCTTATCGCAATTGGAAGTTTATATCATTACACTCTTTAAAGACTTGCGATTGAACCGAATGCGATATTACATTAAGGCGTATTACAATGGTGCAGTCAGGTCCATTCTCCACTATAGATTTCAATCCCCAAAATTTGACGGTCTACATTGATTTTGGGTGGACTACTTGCATGAAAGTTACCCGCTCGAAATGAGCGGTTTTTCTCCCTCCTCTAGTTGCTACACGTCAAGCATTGAATGGAATCGGGCGCTCTCCTGTAAATACCACTTACCATTTTGCATCCGCCTGAAATCCCCCTTATAGCTTTAAATCCTCCTTCCTTCATTGACTAATGCCTGAGCTTTCTTGTACCCGATGACTGTAGATCTTCTACCATCGACGGCTGCGATGCCTTCTCCAGATTCCTCTTCTGCTACTGCTTAAATCAATCTCCGTCGTTCATTTCTTGACACCAATATGCGTGATTTAATCTTGGCCTATCATTTCCTTCAACCTCGTTCGTTGATCTCCGAGATCCAACGGTTCCTATGCGTTCAATCTTCATCTGTCTCCTCACTTGGACTTTGATTCATTTCTTCAGTGTTTTTTCCTGTGGTTTCGGGTTTTCTTCAGGTTTTCGGCCTTTCACTTTTCTGCCTCTCTCTGAGCCTGCCTTCTGTGAATTCATACATCGTTGATTCTCTCTGAGCTTCACTCTGATTCTTCAACTAGATTCAATGGACCCATTATGATTCCTCTTTGCTTCTTTTGATGAATTATTCCTCTTGATTCTTCTTGGGCATATATTACACGTGATACTCCTGATATGGCTCCTCTGATGTGGCTCCTCCTCAATCTTCCGCTCTTACACTTGCTTCTCTTCTCTGAATTGATAGCTTTGCTCTGAGAGCTCCTTGGATTTATATTGAAATTAATGACAATCTAGATCAAAAATATCCCCCTTTGTCATCGATGGCAATATTCGTCTTCTCTCCCCCTTTGACATCAGTGGCAAAGGAGTGTACAAGGACTCCCCTTGTCGAACTGCTCCACCTGTCCTGCAACATCTTTATGAATCAACTTAAGTGATGCTAAAGAGATAACCCCCATCTTTTGACGAAGATGTTCAAATGCTTTTCAAGGAAGAGGTTTTGTGAAAATATCAGCTATCTACTCCTTAGTATTAATATATTCCAAGATGATATTTTTTTCAACTACTTGTTCACGAAGGAAATGATACTTGATTGGTATATGTTTGGTCTTTGAGTGCATCACTGGATTTTTGTTTAGGCTGATCGCACTTGTGTTATCACAATAGATGCTAATTGGTTGATTTGTACCTATGTTGACATCTTTTAGAGCTTCCTTCATCCATAGTATTTGAGTACAACAATCTGCGGTAGCTATATACTCGGCTTCAGCTATAGACAGTGATATGGATGTCTGTTTTTTGTTGAGCCAAGATACTAAACAGTCTCCCAGGAAGAATGCATTTCCACTAGTACTTTTCTGATCATCGATACTTCCGGCCCAATCAGCATTAGTGTAATGCAGTCAAAGTAAGAGTTGAACTCTTGGGTACCAAAGACCGAAATCGGGAGTTCCTTTCAGGTATATGAGAATTCTTTTTCTAGCCAACAAATGGGATTGTTTAGGAGCTAATTGAAATCTTCCCACCATTCCTATTTCTTGCATAATGTCAGGTCTCGTAGCAGTTAAGTACAGAAGGGCTCAAATTATTGACCTGTAATGAGTTGCATCTACTAGAGGGGGGTCATCATTTTTTCTCAATTTTCAACTTGTGGTCATAGGTGTGCTCATGGGTGCACAGTATTCCATTCCATATCTTTTATGCATGTCTTTAAGATATTTGGCTTGAGATATAAACATGTCTGTCATGGTTTGAGATACTTGTAGTCCAAGGAAGTGACATGACTCTCCTATCATTGACATCGCGAACTCTTTTGACGTATTTTGAGAAAACTCATGGCTCATCTCATCATTATTACTAGCAAAAATCAGATCATCAACATAAACAAGTGTCACTAGTAACTTATCCTTATATGTCTTTATGTAGAGATTACTTCCTGCCACCCCCTTCTTGAAGCCTTGTTGTTGTAGATAGTGATCCAATCTTGCGTACCAAGCTCTAGGAGCTTGCTTCAACCCATATAATTCCTTTTTCAACTTACAAACAAAGTCTTTTTCTTCTGTTAGATTAAATCCTTCTGGTTTCTCCATGTAGACTTCTTCCTTGAGTTCCCCATTCAGAAATGTTGATTTTATGTCCATTTGATAGATTTTGAATCCTTTTGAGGAAGCAAATGTCAAGAACATCCTGATAGCTTCCACACGAGCTACTAGTGCAAATGTTTCTTCAAATTCAATTCCTTCAATTTGTGAATAGCCTTTACAAACAAGCCTTGCCTTGTTTCTGATGATTTGTCCATCTTCATACATTTTGTTTTTAAACACCCACTTGGTTCCTATTATGTTTTTGTCCTTTGGAAGGGGTACTAGCTCTCATGTCTCATTCTTCTCAATTTGAGACATTTCTTCTTCCATGGATTTTACCCAATGAGGATCCTTTATTGAGTAAATGTTTCTGGTTCTATCATGGATAGAAGAGAAATATCATTTTTCTTTGTTGCATTTGTCATCCTTTATCGGGTTTGCATCCCTTCATCTATATTGCCAATAATCTGCTCTTCCGGGTGATATTCTTGGAGAAGTTTCACCTTTGAAGGAGTTTGAGATGGTTCTTTTTCCTTGGGTATTTCTTGATTTTTTTTCTTCTTCTTCAGGTTCTTCTTCTTCAATGAGAGGATCAACTTCATGTTCTTCAATTTCTTTCTTTGGAAGGTCTTCATCAATCTTCACATCAATGCTTTCCACTATTTTCCATAGTCGGTTAATGTAGCACTTGTAGGCTTTGCTCCGTGTAGAATATCCAAGGAAGATCCCTTCATCAACCCGAGAATCAAACTTTCCTGTTGAGCCATCATTGGTTTTTATGAAGAACTTGCTTCCAAAAATCTTGAAGTATTTTACTGAAGTAGGTCCTCCTTTCCATAATTCATAAGGATTCTTTTCATTATTTGGTCTTAATTGAGTCCGATTCAAGGTATAGACAAATGTCCCTACTGTTTCTCTCTAGAATTTGGCTACAACTCAACTGCTATTAACATTGTTCTTGCCATTTCTTGAACTGTTCGGTTTCTTCTTTCAACTACCCTTTTTTCTTGGGTGTTCTGGCAGCAAAGGGTTCTCTTTTAATTCCATGTATTTTACAAAATTCATTAAATTATTTTGATGTGAATTCTCCCCCTCTATCTGTTATGTGGCACTTAATCTTTGAGTCCTTTTCATTTTCTACAAGAGCTTTAAGATTCTTAAAACACTCAAAGCTTCGGATTTATATTTTATAGAATATATCCAGATCATTCTAGTATAGTCATCAACAAATAAAGCAAAGTACCTTTCTCCTTAGAGTGCCGGAGTTCTAGTTGGTCCACATAAATCAGCATGGATGATCTCCAAATGCTTTGATGTAGAAAAATCCTTAGTCTTGTGGTTGGATCTGGTTTGTTTTCCATGTTGACATGGACCACATATTCCTTGATTTGGTTTGAATAACGTTGGAATGTCTCGTACTGCTTCAATCTTGTTGATATTGATCAAGTTATCGAAGCTTGTATGTCCAAGTCACTTGTGCCACAACCAAATTTCATTTTTTTGACTTAAGTAGCATTTATATTCTTGAATCTTGTTCAGAATATAGATGTTTTCTGGTGTTCTAACCCCTTTCGCCACAAGTTCCCCTGAGAAAGAGTTCCTTATTTCACAGTCTTTGGTGCTAAAGACAACATTATGTCCTTGATCACAGATTTGGCTAACACTCAAAAGGTTGTATTTGAGCCCGTTTACTAGAAAAGCATTTTGAGCTTTTCCTTTTCCATTAATAAGAGTAACAATTCCTTTTCCAGCAATTTTGGCAAATCCACTTCCAAAGGATACATTTCCTTGTTTTTTGTTCAAAGAGACAAACTTCCTTTTGTCCCCTATCATGTGTCTGGAGCACCCACTATCCAAATGATTTTCATTATTTTGAGCACATAGAGCTAGGCCACATTTATCTGTGTTGGGATTCTCACTTCTTGCTTTTCCTCTTTTGAGTGGGCAATTTTGTTCATTGTGTCCATTATTATTACATAATGAGAAAATTAGATCAAATTTGGCCAAGGTATCAAAAGAATTGTAGGTCTTGATTTGTCCTTTCCCTTTGGGGCCATATGGTTTGTTTATTTGATCCTTTAGTTTTGGTGTGTCATTCTTACGAGCCATGCAATGTCTAGCTTCATGACCAAAAATTTTACAATGGAAACAATTCCCAAAAAAGATAGCTTTGTACTTGTTGTAATAGCCATGATTTGAATCAACATTCTTCCTTGGAGTTACTCTCTCTTCATTCTTTGGATCTGGGATGATCCTTTGATGAAATAATCTTTCTTCTTTTGGGTTGTTGGAAATTACGTCGGCATAGATTTTCGCATTATTCTCATTACTTGATGATTCTCCTTTAAAACCTATTCCAGATTTGTCATGTTGAGGTTTTTGATTATTTAGGATAGTGTAAAGTATTTGAGAGCTTTTCCAACCCTTTTTAACTTGCTCCAATTCCTTCCTCAGAGATACTATTTCGGATTCACGTTCTTTTCAAGCTTCTTTTTCTTTTAGCTTATTTTTCAAGAGATATTCCCTTGTTTTTGTTTCCTCATTTTCTACCTTGAGAGAAATGATTTTATTCCATAATTTCTCATTTTCTTCAATGACACTTATTAACAATTCATCTAAATTTCCATCTAGCCTTGAGTCATCATCATTTGTGAATGCCATGAATAATACTTCTTGGCTTCCAACATGGTCATTTTCTTCATATGATTCTTCATTACCTCCTTTCCGATGAGGGAACTGGTTAGTTGATTTCTTTTTGACGACTACAAATTCATCTTCATCAGACTCATCTTGCTTAGAACCCTTTCTTTTTGTATACCATCCTTTTAGAATTTTCTTCATCATCACTATCATGCTTATGAGGACATTTTACAGCATAATGACCTATTTTTTCACATTTGAAACAAATAATAGGGTATTTACCTTTTAGCTTAGATTTTTTCTTCAGCCTTCGTACAAATTGTGCCAATTCGGATCCAACATCGGAGTCATTACTACTGACATTCCTTTCTTTCCCCGTTTTTGATTTTGAGGCCTTGAATGTTGCATCTTTGGAACTTGGGCAACCTTTTCTCATCTCATAGGCAATGAGGATTCCATTGAGTTCATCCATCTTGAGAGTATCTAGATCCTTCATTTCTTCTATGGCACTTACTTTGGAGTCAAATCTGTCCAGGAGAGATCTTAAGACCTTTTGAACAATGGTGCTTTCTTCAATGTTTTCTTCCAGTCCTTTAAGAGAGTTGACCACTTTAGCTACTCGGAGAAAGTATGATGCAATATCTTCTTCATCATCCATTTTCAGACTTTCAAATTGCCTTCTATGAGTTTGAAGCTTTGCCTTCTTGACTTTGGAGTCCCCGTCATATAAGCTAATTAGCTTATCCCATACTTCTTTGGCAGAGTTACAATTCTTGAATTTTGTAGATTCAAAATTAGTGATTCCACTAGTGATGGAGTTTAAGGCTTTTCCATTTGCAACGTAGACTTTCCTCTCGTCTTGATCTGTTGGAAGAGTGGAAGGAGCTATGTACTCATTTAAGACCAAATGCTAAACTTCAGGTCCAAGGGACATTATGTAGTAGGACATTCTCTTTTTCCAGAAACCAAAATTTGTGCCATCGAACAGAGGAGGTCTTCCTAACACATTGATTTCTCATAATGACTAAGAATCCTTCTTCTAGCTGTTAGGCTGATATGAAGAAGCCCACTCTGATACCAATTTTTTGAAATACTGGGGGGGGTCAATCAATATTTCTTTTCAATTATTATTTTTTCAGTTAAAAACATTTATATTTGGAACACAGAAATAGATAACAGGAATAGATGCTTTTATTAATATGATCTTTGCAATAAATCAAGTACAATA
>APFE030422547.1:65950-85881 GCA_000404065.3 Pinus taeda | reverse complement strand
TATATATTTGGTTTCAATCAGTTGCCAAGCACCAACTTGGACTCTTTGTGAGGCTCCAACCTCCAGAGCACCAACTCTGTCTTGTCAAGGCACCAACCTTGAATTTGGGAGCACCAACTCCCAAGACACCAATCCTTTCAGTTTTGAGGCACAAACCTCAAGGGCTCCAACCCTCTGTTGTAAACTGTCTGGATCTATTTGGTTGTAATTCTCTACTCCCAACCCTGCTGGACCTATGAATTACTTCTGTCCTCCTGTTCCTTCCACTTCTACCAGAACTTCGACTTCCTTTTGTTTCTTACAGTTCGCCAACAACATTAAACTTTCCTTGTTCTCTGTTTTATATGCCTGATATGCCTGACCTTTGGCTTCCTCCTTGCTCACTTGAACTTCAGCTTCCTCAACGCTCACTTGATCTTTCAACTTCCTATGTGCTCACTCTTTGGCTTCCTCTGTCTCTTCGAATTCATCAATACTCACAAGACACGTTAATTAGGAAGAGAGGTGATCTTTATTATTATTCAAACAATAGACTTATTCTTTATGGAAATTATTCATGAACTGTTGGAGTTATTCCTTTAAACCCACAATTTCAATCATAAGATTCCACAGGTCTTTATAAGTCGTGCTCGTAGTACAGTCGATGGCCGATAGTCGATTCCCCTATTGCCAACAAAGCGGATGCAATTATGTTATTAACCAGTTGTTAATAACTCCATCAGGTCCATCGCCTTATCCCAATCGACAGTTTATATCGTTACACTCCTTCAAGACTTGCGATTGAACCAGATGTGATATTACATTAAGGCTTATTACAATGGTGCAGTTGGGTCCATTCTCCACTGTAGATTTCAATCCCCAAAATCCGACGGTCTACAACGATTTCGGGTGGACTACTTGCATGAGAGCTAACAACCCGAAATGAGTGGGTTTTCTCTCTCCTCTAGTTGCTACGTTTCAACCATTGAATGGAATTGGGCACTCTCCTCTAAATACCACTTACCATTTTGCATCCACCCGAACTCCCATTTATAGCTTTAAATTCGCCTTCCTTCATTGACTAACGCCCGAGCTTGTTTGTACCTGACGACTGTAGATCTTCTACCATTGACGGTTGTGACGCCTTCTCCAGATTCATCTTCTACCACTGCTTAAATCAATCTCCATCATTCATATCTTGACACCAGTCTACATGATTTAATCTTGGCTTATCATTTCCTTCGACCTCGTCCGTTGATCTCCGAGATCCAATGGTTCCTATGCGTTCAATCTTCATTTGTCTCCTCACTTTGCGTTTGATTCATTTCTTTAGTGTTTTTTCCTATGGTTTTAGGTTTTCTTCAGGGTTTTGACCTTTAATTTTTTCACCTCTCTCTGAGCCTGCCTTCTGCGAATTCATACATCATTGATTCTCTTTGATCTTCACTCTGATTCTTCAACCGGATTCAATGGACCCATTATGATTCCTCTTTGCTTCTTTTGATGAATTCTTCCTCTCGGTTCTTCTTGGGCATACATGACACACAATACTCCCGATATGGCTCCTCCTCAATATTCTGCTCTTACACTTGCTTCTCTTCTCTGCTTTGATAGCTCCTTAGCTTCATATTGACATTAATGACAATCTAGATCAACAACGTTAAGCAATGTAAAAGTAATATTTTCCCTATCAGAGAAACTATGGACCAAAAAATAACCTTCCAAGAGACTTAACCATTTATCTACAACATTTGCATCTATCTAACCTTCGAATATAGGGATATCAAAGTTAACTTGTACCTTGAAGGGGGTGGTGCCTCCAAAGTGGCTACTGGATGAAGATGCATCACCTATTGGCATTCACTAAAGTATTTGGGAAAAATTGTCCATCATCTCATTCCTTTGCCACTCAAGAGATTCTTTAAGCATTAATCTGATAGGAACTCCTGCTCCCTAATTTGATAGGATCCCAATAATTTGGATTTAAATTAATTTTATTTGGTAACCCATGAAAAGTATGGCATGAAATGATAGCCATAACTAGATAAAATTTTATCAAAAACCTCTGAGTTTTAAACAAATTTGTTAACTGAAAATAAATCACATTGGGGATGATCTTCCCCATAGTCGAAGACAACATCTCTCTTTAAGGAATAATACAACACATACAAAACTGACCCAAGAACAATTGATATTGTCTCTCATCCCATTACTCAAGAAAATAGCGAGGAGAAATCTCTATATTGCTCAACAAGTATGGGGATATCAATAAAGGGACGTTGGGTGGGAATTGTACCGAGCATGGCAACAATGCCTAGATGATATTCATATCACCACCTTGAGAATAAAGAGAAGTGTTAGATTTAGACAACCTGAGCTTCCTGGTGGTCAATAGTAACTCAAATATTTTCTTGAAGACTTTGGGATTTAAGGGAATTTGACTCTTTTTTATTCCTAGGTTGATAGTTCTGGTGTTAGGTTGAAGTACCTAGTCAAACACTTCATGAACACATGCAACATTTTCCATCCCCTTGGTCCAAATTTTGTTATTGTGTCTTTATTTTATGGCTATATTAAAATACCAATTGTATGCGGTAGGCGAGTGAAAAATCTTATCTTGGAAAGTAAGCGAATTAGTTGTATCCCTGCAAAATTCATCCTTCTTTATTTTGGTAGCCATATGTTCAATGTACTTAGATATGCATGAAAGATAAGTCAAGCTTTCGTGGAACTCAGTTGTTAAATCCTCATTCTTTGGTGCAATTAATAGGATGTTTCCTTCTTTCATACAACTCCATTGGGCCATGCAAAACAATAATGGGAAGTTAATGCTTATGGTTTCTCTCTATGTGGGGTGATGGGCAGTAATTCACATAGTATGATATCAAGCACTTGAAGAGTGATTCACATAATACCATATCAAGCACTTCCTTTACCTCAAGGATGAAAATTCTCTCAATGAACTTTTAATGAATCTCAAAATGAGAAAATCGTGGATTTACTTAAAGGATGGTTGTAAATTCAATGAGGTGGCCTCTTGACGTGTCACATATGGAGAACTATCATGCAAAAGAATCAATGTATTAAGAAGGAATAGGCATGTGGAAGGAATTAATATGTAGAAGATAGGGATGTGCAAAACTAAAGGTGTGTGGAGGTCTAATTGCGTAGGGAACATATGATTAAAATCCTTCTGCAAACTAAACATTTCCTAAGTATTGGGAGTACAAAGAAGATGTGTGCAAAGGAAAATTGGTGTAAAGTGATAACTTTTGTGGTGTTTCTCCACATAGACCAATACGAAAAACAACTATGGAGCTTGGTTATAATGCATGAAATTTGGATCAACATAAACCAAGAGAAAATCTTACCCCAAAAAAGTTTGCAAAAGAGAAAAAATGTTTGCTTCCCTTTGGCCCAAGGAAATTTTATATTACCAATTTGTATGGTCCTTAGTGCGAAAGATGAATACCAAACAATATATCCAAGAATATGCTAGGAAAGCTACAAAACTTTATTTATATCTAAAATAAGCTTAAGGTAGGATAACACCATATAATAATCATTATATGGAAGGATAAACTCATGTTCACATGCCTCTTTAAGGATGCAGCCTCCAAATGAGTTATGCTCTTATATAGTGTTAAGTATTTGGCATATCCTATAAAATAACTCTTTTATTTTTATACTTACCTAGAAAACCCTAACAATAACCATCATTGACCCCAATATTAGTGATTATGATATATTACATCATTAAATAATAACAACCTACTAAGTCTTTTTTGATAATAACTTAATTGACCCATCTACATTATATTAAATGGTCACCATAAATATCATATTATTAACTTTAGGGGCCTTAGACTTCTCTTAAAAAAATAAAAAATAGAAAAATGAATAATACAATCCAAATAGTCTTTAAAGGTGGTTGAATGTACTTTTCCATGACATTATGTTCTCAACAATGATGGTGCAATTTTTGTGATGTAATGGTTTGACTCATTAAAGCACACAAGCACTTATGTTTGGAGAGAGTGAAATAACAATGAACATGAGTTTTTTTTTATGTAATGGTTTGCCTCATTAACAAACACGAGTACCCATGTTTGGAGAGTGTGTTAAAGGATGTGTAATATCTTACGAGAGAAAAAAAAAGGTCTTGTCCAAGCAGGCGATGATTTTGCCCAAAGGATGATTTTTTCGTCAAAATCCAACGATTAAAAAAAAAACTGGGAGTGTTTGAATAATTTTTTTAATGGTGGAAGTGGATTAATCACCCCCAAGAAATCTTGGAGCACTTAAAATTCTGAAACTTGACAATTGTAACCTAGATTTCCAAAACATTCCATCATATTTCATCAAAACCATGATGGAAAAACCATTCTTTTCCAGGTGAAATCGTCGTTTGTTTAGATTACTTAGAAATAAAATAATGTCTTTAATGTTAGAGTTTGTTTCTTCCTCATTGAGGTTTACTTCTAGATAGAAAATGAATATTCTTGTGATTATTTGTTTAGTGTTGTTCGCATTTCATGTTCATGTTTGTGTTTTAAGTTTCATAACTAGTATTTCATGTTCTTAAATGAAAAATGTAATTGTGCATATGGGGTATAAATGATGACAATAACATAATATTTTTTCACTTAAAAATTGTATTGACAAATTGCTTAGAGGAATAGTTTCATTCATTTATAAATCAATTATTTGCAACTATTATAAATTAAAAATAACGCTTAAATAAAATAACTAGGAGTGTTTCAATTATAAATAAAATTATTAACATTTTAATGTGGAGAACGTCAATTATAAATAAAATGTTTCAATGTCAACTGCATATATATTATACCAGCCTAGATCCATCTCAACTTCAGATCTACCAAGCACCGAGAGGGATCAAATCTCTTTTCACTCTAAAATAGGTTTACATATCAAGAAATTTGATCCTATGTTTGGAGAGAGTGAAATAACAATGACCATGATGTTTTTCTGATGTAATGGTTTGCCTCATTAACACACACAAGTACCTATGTTTGGAGAGTGTGTTCAAGGATGTGTAATATCTTATGGTAGAAATAAAAGGACTTGTCTAAGCGGGTGATGGCTTCGCGCAGAGGGTGATTTCTCATCAAAATCCAATGATTAAAAAGATATTGAAACCCGGAGTGTTTGAATCATTTTTATAATGGTGGAAGTGGATTAATCACCCTCAAGAAACCTTGGAGCACCTAAAATTCTGACACTTGACAACTGTAACATGGACTTTCAAAAATTTCCATCATATTTCATCAAAATCATGCCGAAAAAACCATTATTTTATGGGCGAAATCATCGCCTCTTTAGACTACTCTGAAATAAAATAGTATCTTTAATGTTAGAGTTTTTTTCTTCCACATTCGAGGTTTACTTTTAGGTGGGAAAAGGATATTCCGTGCTTATTTTTTTAGTGTTGTTCACATTTCATGTTATTAAATGGAAAAGGTAATTGTGTATATGGGGCATAAACAATGAAAATAACATAATATTTTTTTCACTTAAATTGTGTATTGACAAATTGCTTAGAGGAATAGTTTCATTTGTTTATGAATCAATTATTTGCAACTACTATAAATTAAAAATAACGTTAAAATGAGTTGATTTGTCAACAGCTCAATGAAAGCAATGATAAAAAAGCAATGTATCCTACTAATATAATGGTTAATTTATTGTAAGGATCTTCTTACTCAACCTTCCCATCAAATTGAATAGAATGCATTATATGTGAGTGAAATAACAATTAAAAGCAATTATGACATATTGGAATTACTTCAACAAATACAAAATATCATCCCTTCTCAAGTATATGATTATGCTAAATTGCCCAATTTCTCAATTCCCTATCTAAAAAATATAAATAGTCAACTATATAAACATGTCAAATCACCTTTTCTAGGTTCTTTTTAGCATGGATGAGTTTGCAACAAAAACCTAAAATTGCAATTACTGTTAGATGAAAACACTCTTGGGTAATGTTGATGCATCTTATAACCTATGGTAGAGTCACTAACACTCTGAGTAATGTTGACGCATCTTGTACCTTATGGTAGATTCACTACTTTTTATTCAAAACATTCTAAATGAAAGTTAATAAATTATATTTTGGTTTATTTCTAATAGATTACAAAGCCCATTTTCTCTTAATAAAAAATTCAAATAAATATTCATTTTTTTTGTTAGTTTCTTTATAAAATGATAGGACTATCTTGTGGCTTGAGAAACTGCAACTCAAGGGTATCTAATTCATTAAGATCAATTGGAAATTGTACCCAATCTGGGTCACACCAACTCATACTTATTGCTAGGTTTATGTTCATGGGGTTTTGAACCAGTAAACTTTTCACCTCAAAGTACCTTAACAAAACACCTCGTCACTCACTACTCTACACCCCATAGATAAAATTCAAATAAATATTACATTACCAACACAAACCATTTTACACCTAAATGTCCTAATCAGACAAATATATCAAATAAAACTTAAACCTTTTTAATTTTCACAAATAAATTTGCATATTTTTATATTTATTTTACCAATTTACAAAATGAATTTTTCTATTTATTTGTTTTACAATTTTAAAAAACATTATATTTTATAAATCTTAAATTCATTAATTTATTTTAGAAATCATATCTTATATTTTATTATTTAATTATTTATCTAATATTATTATTTTTAAATTCCATATATAAATTAATTTAGTATTTTAAATTTTTTTTTATAAAATGGCAATCTCTGCTCAATTAATATATATTTTCAACATTAATGTAACTTAAAAATACATTCTAGCTTCTTAAGAAAATAATGTAAACGATGAGGTAGTTACACTCTCATGAGTTGGTGTACCCACAAACCAAATTGATATTTAATACTAATGGAGTGGTTGTACTCACATGGGTTGGTGTACCCGCAAGCCATATTGTTATTTTACATCTACAAATGTGAAAACTTAAGAGCACCACATATAGACATTTTATTGTCTTTTGCGTGTTAACACTCAACTTTGAAATACAAGCAATGATGAAGACTTAACAACCTTTGGAGGTTCCAATAATAAGGTAAATGCTTATCTCAATTTGGTGTGACTCTGTATTATATATAAATTTAAATAGATATAATTTTTTAATTATATATTATTAAATATATAAAATTATATTTTATTTTAATTATTAAAAATTATTATTAAGATAATGACTATTAATGTAGATTAAAATTAATATTGTTTTTATTGAATTAAAAAAAAAATTACTTCGTTTACTTTAAATTTTATTTTTATGTTTAAAAATCTTTATGAGATGTATTTCTAAATTATCATGGTTTTGATGGGTTAAAGGATTGGGAAGGTTAATATTGTAACAAATATTTTGAAATTCAAATGCAATGTGGGAATACACAAGGCATTTTAGGAGAGTTTTTTCCATTGTCAACCCTCCTAATATCACATAGATGACAAATTCTTTCATCCCATGGTGTTTTAGGAATTTCCAATGCCCTATTTCACTATGATATCATAAGAGTTTAGTCTCATCCTAACTAGGTGCAGTCTAACTATTTTATGTTTTGGCATCTTTTGTCGAAGTTTGATGATAAATCTTTTTGTGAGATTGAAATTTTATGCTGTTTAAATTGCATTTTTGAATGCATAAATGGATTCAATGCCCTAAAAAACCCCTTAGAACACTCAAATTGTGCATAGTACACAACTCAAATTTGAAATTCCAATAAATCCATCTTAGATTCCAAGCAATATTGACCCAAAAATATAGTAAAAAAATGAACAAAACATACAAGAGTTAGACTAGCATTTTAACAATGTTGATTTTTCTTCTTTACAATAATTAAAATGGAAATATATTTTGGTCTTTTGTATGAGGATCAATCACCTCATAATATATTAATTTTCTCTTATTCTTTTATTATTGATCTCATGACAGTTTCTTCTTAAATTTTGATGTAATAATAGTTTTGATATTGTCATTTATTATGTCAAGAGATCTATTCCTCAATATCCCAATGATTTAGCTAAGACTTAGAATCTTTATGCCAACCTCGTTTGAGTCATGAGTGGTTCTGACTAGATTTCAAAACCATCTTAGGTAGCCTTTTTGTTATGGCAGATAAATCCCTCTTGCTGACAAGAGCGACCTCCCTATATCCTAAAGAAAACTATAAACAAACAAACAATTGAATAACTCTTTACCTAAGCTTATTTCGTTCGAATTGTAAATACAACCGTAGGAGAATAAGCCTCTTACCTATTTGTGAAATGCTTGATGAAGATCCCAGCTCTATCTTGATGAAGCTTCCCAATGCTCAAAAAGACCTACAATCATAGACATAAGAGAGATCAAATTCATATGCAATCATAACCATTCAAACAAGCTTAATCTAATGATCAAGGAGATTAGAAATTGAGAGTATATTAATGAATATGAAAAGAAGCATAAATCATTCATCATTTCAATAAGACAACACAATGGGAAAAAGGATTCATTTATATTAATTCAAGGATAAAGAAGAGCCTTACAACCTCTACCTTGATGTCATCAAGTTCCTCTCAAATGCCTCTAAACCTCTCCTTAGTTGATAATCCTTCTAATCTAAATCCAATAGCATAAATGTATCTTTTCTAAAGCCCCTAATCCCTCTATCCTCTAGTCAATTTATAGGCAAGAGGAATAAGATTCAGATCCAAAAGAGAAGGATGAGATCCTCTAATTGGGGGATTAGGGTTACTTGATGAAGGGAATTAGCTCCATGATCTTGAGGGGTAAGGCTCAAATAGATATGACCTAGAATATTTCAGTTGGGTTATATTCGACCAACAATGCTTATAGAATTTAATTTTAATTTTTATGTTTATTTGAGTTATCTGCATGGTCTATAGTGGAAGACAAGGCTCAAGTTTGTGTAGTTTTCAGGGATAGAAGATGAAAATGCATGGAAACTGACTAGGAAAAGCACACAGGTCATACTTAACAAGTCATAAAGCCATTTTACCCAAAATTCACATCTTCTTCAAGGGTTTTTAATTGTTTGAATTCTAAGCGAGTGTAATGGAACATGTTTATGGATGGCGAGAGATCCATTTTAACAGTCAAGTGTCATGGTGACAAAATGACGTGTAACATATTGCCCCCTAAAGTGTGAAGTCTGGAAAATAAGTTTTAAATATTGAAGTGGTTTATCATGCCAAATATTGGATCAGAGACAATGGTTGGAAACCTACAAGAAACATTTAAGGATTACAATGCAATATATAATCATCACTGAGGTAGTCATTCCCATACTCAGAGTAAAACTAACTTAATGAACAAGTACGAAAAAACTCAAAAATCATATCCATAGTAGACATAGTATGGACACAACCATCAACTATTAATTTGTCTACATAATCATGAATATATATCTCCTCGTAACCTGGATTGATGAAACTAGATCCAGGGTCTTGATCTCCATCTCTCAATCCGTAGTATGAATCTAGCCATGCTAGTGAATGTCTTGAAGTCAAACATGGTAGAAACCACTTGATTAGTGGTCAATGATGTGAAATTTTAGCAAGCGCAAGAGAAACCACCAATAATGACAATGGTTCTCAAGGTACTCTCAGTACAATATATAGAGTGTGAAAAGATGATCTGAAGTTGAACACTCATATAATCATTCGATCGAAGGCCAATGATAAGAACCTATTGTCGAGGGAGAAACCTGCCATTAAGGCATGCAGGCCTCAAGGTACTGAAGGTTTCTATATTAGCTTTCTATATAATGAGCTAAAATCGATAGGAAGCGACCCGTTGCAGGAAAGCCTATGAAACGAAACACAATGTCAAGTTTTGAAGAATAGTTTACAAGGACTGACTCAGGGATGGTCGATGCGATTGAAGGCTAAAATTTTCAAAGGAACATGAACTGAGGTTGAACTTCTCTTGAACACATGGTGACATGATAATTGAATTGGCAGCATTTGACTCAACTATAATACTCAAAACCATCTAAAGATTTTCAATGGGGTTCGTTTAACTGTAAGACAAATGGATTTCCCAACTTGGACACAAGTGTGATGGAGTGTCTTGTTCAAGAGCGACATATTCCCTTTATAATGAATGTAAAATGAATGCCTTTTCCCAATTGCCCTCCACCATTACTGGCAAGTACCTCTTTATTTTTTACAAGCTTGGGGAGGATAACATATTCTTGTCTTGTAAGCTCATCCTTCGGATGAGTCCTCCGAAGTATTTTTAACGAACCCTAAGAAGGAGTGGTTCAATCTTGTTATGCTTAAAGAGTCCTATAATGTTTGATTTTCAACCAGTCTAGTAAATGGGTAACTCGATGTTATTTTCATGTTTAAAGAGTTTGAAACAAACACAAAAGAAAACTCATTCAGTTCTTTTATTGTAAAATTTTAACGAGCCCAGAGAAATTAAAGCTCAATGTTTTTCAATTTTAGGGAGTCATGAGAAAAACATAAGTAAACTCCATAGTGTTTTTTTCGTAAATTTAGTCCCTCAAGCCCAAAAAAGGATAAAATAATGTCGAAGAGAACTCTATTAGCCATAATTAGTCAACGTATACCTTTTTAGTAAATAGTCTAGTTCAGTTCGTAAAAGAGGTAAACTTATACTAAGTGGACGGTTGTTCATTTACTTTTACGAGTTCGAACAATCAAGTGCTCGATAATCTTTTCATATTTTGAGAGTCTAAAAATTCTTCAATGAGGACACTAGGGTTTCACTTTTCCATTATTTTTAAGAGCATGAAAAGTGATAAAAGTCTACTGACAACTAAAATGATCCATTTTTATGCTGCAATATGTTCTGCACATTAAAATCAAATAAATTATCATAACTACTGAATATTAGGGTAAACAATACTAAAATTTTGACTTTTAAAAGGTCTTTGGCATAAAAAATAATATTTTAATCACCCATAAACTTATAAAACTTCAAAAAGTAATTTTATTTTTACCATTTGCTTTTTAACCAGTTTGAGAGTTAGAAAGAGGGCTTTTTAACACCAAACTTCTGAGGTTGATTCCGAGCAAACCAATGGAAGAAATCATGAACCGTTTCCTCTAGGTAAGAGATCTCTTCAATATCTAAATTTTCATCCATTTACATTTCAATTTTAGGTTTTTATTTAATTTTTTTGGGGGTTTTATGTTAAAAAATATGCCCTCGGTCCTGCGTGGTTTCCCTTCATCAGGTCTGCGCAGGCCAGTAAATTTTGGTATAGTGACACATGGTATGTGCAGAAACTCTCTCAAGGAACCACGCAGCTACGCTTTGTTTACCAAAAAGTAGTCGCGCAAGCGTTGAGGATTTTCAAAACGCATAAAATCAGCCCCAAAAAATACAAAACTTGTTTCAAACGTTAAGCTTCCTCATTTTAAATGTCATTTTTAGGATTTTTTACCACTCAAAATGGAATGGAGGGAGAGAGAACATGAGAACCAATATTCAACTGCTTTGGATGATCTCGCCACTTCGTAGGCTTTGAGAAATTGTGGCCTCTACAAATATTGGATTATTCTGGGGATGAAAACTCAAGTAGAGCTCATGACATGGTTGGTGAAAACCTGGGATGTTCAGGATCAGTGTTTTGTGATCGGGGATCAAGGTCTCACCATTGATGCCGATGATATATACTTTTTGACTGGGCTATCCCATAAAGGGGTTGATATTTATTTATATGGGAAAAGGTCCTATGACAATATTGTGGGAATGCAAAAATCAAGGACGAAAGAATTGATATTCAGACTATTTGGAACCTGGCCTTTAGGAAAATTCTTAAAAAATTGTGTGGCAACACAACTCTTCACTTGGCCACAAAGGCCTAGATGCAGAGCACCATGGAATGTTGGGAGTCTACAATCTTTAACTGATGTGAGGCACTGGCTGTCAATATGAAAGGACAACTGACCAAAGCTAAGAATGGTAGACTGAATAATTTTGGTTATGGTGTCATTATGATTTCTTTTTCTCTAGAGAGGATTCCACTCCTCAGGTCACAACAGATTTTAGTGGATGAGGGAGGGCCTCGAGATCCACGGATGTTGAGGTAGATTTCTCTTATGGCTCGTCATGGAGGTAATGGTCTGATGGTGAGATATGCTCCTAATTTTTTTGTATGGTTGGGTCAATAGATCATCTTGATTGAGGATTTCCCATATGCATGGATGGACTATAGGGGTGACCCAGATATCTCACTTCCAGCAGGGACACATTGGGGTGACCTAGGTAAAAGTTTCTCATTTTGATTTTATTTTTAAGTTTTTAATTATAGTGTATTTTTTGTCTTTCAAGGCGAATTATTCAAAATGCAAATGCAGATGTGGGCCCTGTTTGACTAGCAGGGCTGCAACATTTTGACAAGCAGGGTGACTAGCCTATAGCAGTTGCAGCACCAAACCCAAAAGTAGAAAATGCGTTGATCGAGCTGGAACAAAACCTAGAGAGGTTGACTATAGATATCTCAGAGACTAGGACTGATGATTTTCCTCTTTGGTACCAGAGGCATATGGTTGGGGTTCCAGGCCCATATAGGCTATTGTTACACCGGGTTACTCATGTTATAGTCTACTATCATGATCATCATCATGCTTAGCTGCTTAGTCTTCTAAGGCTACATTTTTATTTTTGTACCATCATATTCAGATAATAAAGGCTACAGGGCCTTATGTCTTTGGATGACATGTTTTTTGTATAACACGCTCTCTAATGACTTTATCTAATGGAGACTACAACTTTTGATTTCAATTGATCTTGTTCAATATATGGATGGATATTGTTTTTACTTACAAATAATACAAATTCCTATTTAACACATGATTGGCTAATGCATCAGTTAATGTGTTTAAATTTCTCGGAATGTGTTGATATTCAATGTAATCAAACTGCCTTTCCAAAAGACGGACCCGTGAAAACATTCTTGACATTTATGAACTTCTTACTATGTACACACTATTTAAATGTAATACTATGAGTTGTGAATCTAACCTAAAAATCAAATGTTGAATCCCAAATGAGATGGCGTCAGATAATAGTTCAATGACTACACTATATTCTTCTATGTTGTTCGTTGTTTGACCAAGGCATATCCCATGAATAGAAACTAACGCATCATTGGGTGAATAAATGACCTGGGCTATGAAAGACAAGTTCTAAGTAATATGACTAGCGCGATCAGCAAAGCCGATGTAAGTTTGAGGGAACATTGACATCTACAAATCAAGTGTAAAACAAGCTAAGCAGGAGAAGTAGTAGTGAACTGTAAAAAATGCTAAAACTACCACACACACCTATAAAATTATAATACAAGTAATGTACAAATATCCATGAAATATTTTATGCATAACATCTCTTCAGGTAAAGTCCATTTCTGGGCTTTCCCAAAGAGACACCATCATAATCAACCATCTCATAGGCTCCTTTAGCTAATACACATTTTACATTGTAATGGCCATGCCACATAGGCTTGAATTTACCTGCACCTAATTTGTGATGTGCTTGATCATAGACCAAGACTAGGTCACCTTCTGCATAAGAACGAGGATTTATGTTTTAATCAAATTGAGCTTTGACTCATATTTTATGAGCATCGCTAGCCAGTGTGGCCTCACTGCAAGTTTCATATAGATGTGCTAAGCGAAAAAAATGCTCTTCTTATGCAGAGATAGCTGGTAATAACTCGATAGCTAGTTTCAAAGATGGAATTTCATATTCAATCGGTCAAACTGCCTCCAAACCATAGACAAGTAGGAAGGGAGTGAAACCAGTATATGTTTTCACAATAGTACGATATGCCCACAACGGTGAAAAAGGCATGGTATGCCAGTTTCCTTTATGGATGCCAACTATCCATTTAATCATGTTTGTTAAAACTTTGTTAATGACTTCGACTTGACCATTTTCTTGTGGATAATAAGGGGTAGATCTATCATGGCATAGGTCAAGTTTTGCAGATAGTTCAGTCATCATAAAATTGAGAAAATGGATACCATGGTCCATAACAATGGCCTGTGGGACACCGAACTGAGTAATCACATCATTGAAAATCAAAATTGTTGCAGTTTCATTGTCGTCCTTGTATGTAGGCATTGCCTCGACCCATTTCCTAAAGTAATCAACTGCAAGGATAATATATCCATGTCCCTTGACTGAGTGAGGGTTATAGGTGACGAAATCTATGCCCCATTTTGAAAAAGGACCAGCAACTCTAATAGGGTGAAGAGGAGTTGGAGGTGCTCGCATCTTGCGATCATAAACCTATCAATTATGGCTTTTTTTTACTGCAATAATGCAATCTTTAAACATGGAAGGCTTAAAATAGATAGTGCGCAATATCTTTTGGGCAATGGCATACCCAAACATATGATCACGACACACTCTAGAATGGCAATCATTTAGTGCTTTTTTAGACTCTTGAAGATTTAAGCATCATCGAAAGATAGAATCAATACCACGATGATAAAGAGTATCACCAACAATGTTATATTCTTGGGATTGGTAGTGGATGCGACGACGATTAGTTCGAGATAACTCAGGCCTAAAAGTTTGGGTTCGAAGATATGTGATGATATTTCCATACCAAGGATCAAACATACTAATCAAAAGGATAGATTCATCTACCAAAGAATATTCTACCATTGTTTCTGTGTCAGTATAGGGAAAGTCACATAATAATTCAGCGAAAACTAATGATTTCTTTGATTTAGATATTTTTAATTCCAAATCAAATTCCTGTAACATGACTATCCATTTGGAGTATTTTCCCCCTAGAAATTGTTTGGTAAGAATATACATCATAGGGTTGCAATTCGAGATGACACTCATTTTTCACAAAAGTATATAGTCATGAAAATGCTGAATAACTTGAACAACTACCAATGTTAATTTCTCCACATGTGCGTACTAGATCTCAACTTTAGTGAGATTTCAACTTAGGTAATAGATCACATGTTCATCATTAGATTCATCTTCCTTTACTAATACCATGCCAATGGTGGCAGCTAATGTGGCTATATATAGAAGGTAATCCCAATGATAATCAGGCGGATGCAATAACAGTGCATGGGTTAATGCATATTTCAATGCATCAAAAGAATTTTTAGCAAGCTTGTCCCAAATGAAAGGAATTCCCTTTTTCAAAAGTTAGGTAAAACCTTTGGTCAGCTCAACATACTTAGGTATGAATCTACGTAAAATGTTTGCTTTCCCCTACAAATTTTGGAGTTGACGAAGACTACAAGGAGAAGGCAAGTTTAGAATTTCCTCTACCTTAAGAGGATCGACATGAATGCCTTCTTTCGAAACAAAAAATTCTAGAATTCGATTGGATTGTATGCAAAAAACACATTTTTGCAGATTCAAACAAATATTGTAGTGCCTATATCTAATGGAAATTTCTTTCAAATAAGATGGATGATCCTGCATTTTCTGTGAGTGAGTTGGTAGGTCATCTAGGTAGGGCTAGACAATGTGTTTGATATCACGAAATGTGTAAGACACCGCTCTTTGAAAACTTTCGCCAACATTCTTCAAGATAAATGGGAGTTTACGATAAGAAAAAGTTCCCCATGGGTAGATGAATGCATTCTTATGCTGATCGATAGGGAGTATGTTTATTTGGTTATATCTGGAAAATCCATCCATGAAAGAGAAAATATCGTTTCCGGCACAATCATCAATAATTTGATCGATATATGAGGTTGGGTAATTGTCTTTTGGAAAAGCCTTGTTAATGTCCTTGTAATCGATGCATACTCGAATGGTTCCTTATTTCTTGTTAATTGGTACAATATTTGATACCCAATCAGTCAAATGAATAGGGTAAATAAATCTTTCTTTTAATATTTTTTCAGCTTCAGCTTTTATAGCACCAACTTTTATTGAATGCACCAGACGCAATATTTGTCTAACAAGTTTAGCGTCCGGATAAGTCTTAATTTAATTCACTACAATATTAGGATCTATTCCTAAAATTTCTTTGTAATACCAAGCAAAATGTAGCATAATTCCTAGAATAGGGATTTATATGTTTGAATTTATTCAAAAGAACAAGAAGCTCCTATATGAATATTCTAAGTAATTCATGGTTTCACTGAGATGTTTATTGGCACAGTTTCCGATATGTTTTCTAAATTATTTTCAGATTCAAAATGAAGAATAGACATTAGGCATTCAAGATTATTCACAATCTTAGGTGAAAACATAGACGAAAAATTATTCTCGACTTTGTCAAGGCAGGGTAAGAAAGATGAGCGATGATGGTATTCGTCCCATGGCATTTCATCAAAAGTCATTACCTCCATAATTCCTTCATAAGTTATAAACTCTTTATCAAAAGAATTAGGTATTGATATTGGTTATAAACGTGACAAATGAGAATAATCATTTATAATTGTATTCACTCGATCATTTTTAGATGGTGATGGATTGGAAAAGGATTGAACTGCCTCATAAGCCAATTCAAAAGGGCTAAGAGGCATCTGATTGCCATACAAGGCTAATTCTGACTCTCATTGCACTTTCCAAGGATCTTAAGATTCAAAAGTGCTTGATGTAAACATATTGACCTGGGAAACATTATGAGGAAGATTTGGTGGAGGGAATGTGAAATTTCCCATAAGAGATTAGTCTTTAAGAACACCAACACAAACATCCTCATATGAAGTAATCGATTTTCCAACAAAGGGAACACTGCCAGTAGGGTTAGGGTCCAAAGTGTAATAGAATAGCTGGTCTACTTTCGTAATTTCCCCTTTATGAGGAAACATAATCATTCGAAAAAACTATGAGACCATGGAAGACATGGCATAAGTCCAACTTCAGCCCAGTAATAGTTTATAATCAAGTTGAGCGTCAACGACCTCAACTTCAAATGCAACCATTTTACCTTCTAATTCTACAAGTAGGTCTTTCATAATTCCATAAGGTCAAAAACCTTTCTCATCAAAGGCTTTCAAAGTCATGGGAGACTGATTGATATTTGGAGAACCTAAAGCTCTCCAACAAGTGATAGACATAATGCATGTAGATGCTCCTTCGTTAATTACCATTCGAAAACTCGTTTTTTCTTGAAAAAAACTAGTCTCTGAAAGACCAGTTGTTGTGGGAGTCTAGGTACATGATTTTTGAGATAAAAAACTATTAGATTAGAGTCCTATGGATCAACTGCTCCTATGGTTGATAACTATAATTTCCTTTGAGATGGACAATTCTGCAACACTTTAAGAGACGACATTGTTGAAGGTGACAAAGACAAATCTTCAATAATATTGTAATTATGAGCAACTCTAGCATGAGGATTAAAAGTTGATTTTCGAAGAACACCCTTAGGAGGTGGTCGAATTACCATATCAGGATTAGGTTTTTCAATTTTTAAAGGTTCATAAAGAGGAGAAGATGATGTGGAAGAATGATCAGGTGAACTAGAATTTCCATCTACACTAGGACTTTTAGATCCATAGTATTTGGATCTCATAACTACCATAACTTGTGAAGAAATCATCATGATGTCCGCGATGTGGAAGTGGAAGATGGGTTATTGGAAACCATATTACTATCTTGAGAAGGAAATGTATCCTTCTAAACAACGGGAATAGGTGAACCCTTAACGAATTTAGAAACTTTAGTGCGATGAGCGTATTCCTTGGTGTAATGATCATCATCACAGATTAAACAAGGATAGCGAGTTTTCTTATTTTCATAAGTCGATTCATTCTTGTTTGATTTCTCCTTGGGAGCAGTGTCTTGTTTGGATTTTCCTTTTCCTTTCTTTTTACCTCTGGATTTCGTTTTTTTCCAGTAGATGAATCTACGACATTTATTTCAGAAGTAATTTCAGGAGAAGGATCTTCTTCAGGTGAATTTGGTAAGGCCAAAATCTGATTTTTCTTAGCATTTTTAATTTTAGTCTTATACTTTTGGCTAACATAACCAATCACACCATCAGTGGTGTGTGATCCTATAAGAGTTGCATTGGTTTGACCTAGATGGGGAAAATGGAATTTTTTCGTACAAAGTGCTAGATTGGGTATAAACAAGATCTAAGTATTGGGCATGAGTGATAACTTTATCTTTAGTTAAAACACCAACTTTGGCAACATCTTCAGTGATTTGACAAACCATTCAGCTAAGATCTGATCTGTGATATAAAATTTAACTGAACAACATCTTCGTCTCCATTCATTAATATGATCTGAAATATAGGTAGACGTTGACTGTATAAGAGAAATTAAAAGTTCAATACCTATCTTATCAGATGGATAGTTGAAAATGAGTCATAAAAGTAGTGGAAATGATGTTGAAAGTACTGAAAGAAGCTCGCGGTAATTCAACATACCACTTGGTTTCCGAGCCAGTTAAGTTTCATTGAAAAAGTCATAATCTGATGGAATTATTGACTAGTGAGTTTGAGGTGCACCAAATATGATAAGTCATGATGTGATTTCATGGGTTCTCTCCTGATTTACCTTCAAATTTTGGAATGTCACTAGGAAAATTTGTAGGGATTTTCGACCAAAACGGTAGATATAAAATGGGATCATTTGTTAACTGAGATAGATTTGGTATATCCGAAGTTGCAATAAATGGTAACTGAAAGTTAGGATCATGTTGCACGTATTGATAACCCTGAGGGATGGGTTCTGTTCCTAGAGGGGGATACCCAGGATATCCTAGAATATCTTAAGCAGTTGGAATTTACATACCTCCCAGATATCTAAGATTAGCCATACCGAATTGCGGTTGAATTGGTACTTGAAAAGTATGATCGAGGTATGGTTGATTCTAGAAAAGAGGACCATGACCCATTTGACCTTGGATAAACTATCCCTAAAAGGGTTGACTCTGCAAAGGTTGACCTTGGAATAATTGACTTTGAAAAGGTTGGCCTTGAAAAAATTGACTATGGGGTTGACCTTGAAAATCCTGCCGTTGAAATGGTATTTGCATATATGGTATACTAGGTTGTACCACAAGTATTTGGGGTATAGATTGAACTGTAGGAATATTTTGATAAACAAATTCTTGAGGAATAGTCTAAGTAGTTGGTTGCACGATTACTTGAGAAGTAATTGGAACAGTTACTTGTGATACTCTTGGGATGGGAGTTTATGGTGAAATTAGAACTAGAACTTGAACATGTAACAACCCTCGTGAAAAATCCATGTAAAAATATATGAATACCATGGATGATGGGACACGTATTCCAAGCTGAATGGTGGGAAAGACATCCTAGGGGGTGTTCATTTGGTTGTTTATGGCTAAGGAAATTGGCAAAGGCAATGGCTAAGGCATTAAATAGGCAAAAATTTATTTTGGCACATTTATTTATGAAAATAATGGAAATTAGGAGAAAAGGAAGGTGAAAGGTCACATTTTGCATGTGAGGAGGAAATTGAAGGAAAATAATGGAAAATGAAGAAAATAGAGGCCTCATTAATAAAAAGGCTTATGAGGATCAATGGGCAAGACTTGGTGAGTTTGGTTTTTGGAGCTCTCTCATTATTCTCTTTCTATCTCTCATACTCTTGGTTACTTAGAGTTTTCTTGGATCACTCTTGGAGGGTGTGGCATACTTGGATTCTTAGAGCAAGAAGTTAAAGGAGTAGGAAAGTGCAAGAAGGCATTAGCATTAGCAACTACATCATATTTTCTTGCAGGTACCAAGTTGCATGTATGATTTCTTCACTAGTTTTGGAATGCATGGCACATGCATTTGGTTTCTTGGTTATGATCTGTCATTGGCATGGAGGATGATCGGGATTGACAATGGAATGCCTAGCCTCGCCATTTTCTGGATAGCCATGGTGATTGTGGGTTTACTTTCATTGCTTTTTTTTCATTGGTTCTCATGTTTCCTTAGCTTGGGTTAAGTTATTAGTCCTGGAAACCCTGGTTGAACAAAC
>APFE030422547.1:36652-60965 GCA_000404065.3 Pinus taeda | reverse complement strand
GGACAGTATGGTTTTGGATGTGTGGTACTACTATTATGCATATGTTGTATATGTTGTACATGTTGCATCTTTATTATGTGTGCACTTGTGGTTTTGTGTATACATAGCATGTGTACATGTTATTTATGCAATGTTATGTACATGATGATACAAATAGGGTTGTGTGAATATTGCATATGGGCTGTTGTATACATATTGTATTGTCTTGATGATGTATATGTCATGTGTGTGCATATGGTACTTTGTGCATGTTGGATATGTAGTGTTGGGTACAGATGATGCTATGTACATGTTGGGAATGCAATGTTATGTACAAGTGGTGTTGTGTGCATGTTGTATGTATGGTGCTATGTACATATGGCGTTGTGTGCATGATTGTACGAGTGGTGACGTGAGCATGTCGTTTCGTGTACATAGGGTCCTATGAGCATGCAGTGTTGTGTACATGTGCATGTGATGCTATGTACATATGATGTCGCATACACATTGTGTGTGTGGTACTGTGTACATGTGGTATTGTGTACATGTTTTTACAGTGGTGTAGTGTACATATGGCATTGTGTACACATTTTGCAGGTGGCGTCGTGTACATGTGATGTTGTGAACATTTTGTGTATGTGGTGCAATGTATAGGTGGTACTGTGTACATGTCGTACATATGGTACTAGTGTACGTGTGGTATTATGTGCATGTCGTCGATGTTGTGTTATGGGCATGTGGTATTATGTATATGCATCATGTATTCATGGTATTGCGTTGTGTATACTCGTTGTGTAGTACTATGTGTAGGTACATGCATTGGATGGTATTTCACATCAGGTATAGATGGATGCATTGTATTGTATACACTGGGTGTAGTTGTATGTGTTGTATGTCAGGTGTAGATGCATGTATTGCATGGTGTGGTATGTTGTGTTGTTGTATGTGTGTGATGCACACTATGTGTATATGCACATAGTTGAGGAGAAGGCATTGGGTGTTTGTTGAGTGTAGCAACTGATCCGGAGTGTGTACGGAATAAAGACAAAGGTAGAAGCTAAGGATTGAGGAAAGGATACACATCATCATTTTATTTCAATTTTATTATGCATGTGATTTATGACTATGGTATGTGATGATTATATATGATCTATGATTTTGGTTGATTTATGATTTTGATCTATGATGGTTCTGTTTGAGCTAAACTGATGTGATATATTTACATATGTTGATTTGTTCAAATATGTTATTTTGACTTGTTGTGAGAGGAAGATAACAGGATTGCAAATGTACCTTATTGACGAGCTACCAATGAGGTATGATGTGAATTTATTTCAATTTATTTTAAATCTAATGAAGTTATGTTCTTAGTACAGGAAGCATGAACATGCCCACTTGGATGGTTGAAATTAACTACAAGAATTAGCAGCAGTAGCAAAGGAATTGAAATAGACATTAGTATGTTGGTAAAGCACTTCAAGGGCAGGGCCATTGTGGGACATTGGTATGCAATAGTGTCCATTGATTTCCATGAGCATTCTATGACTGGTATGATGTGATGAGGCAGGTATATGCCTTGGTTTTTGTATCTTTCGATGTGAGGAAGCCTTTCCAAGGGATGGACTGTCCAAGGTGGGGGTGCGAGTGGAACTTGGAAGGTGAGTGACTGCACGAAAGGGGTGACTGGATTCCCAAGGGACTGTGTAGTAGAGAAGGGAAGGTCACAAATGGATTTTTTTTGGTCATTAGTATTGTAAGATGGAATCATATGCACATTGGGAGTGCCCCCTAGAACAATGAGCTAATAATTGTTCGCTGAGAGGACAAGTGGCGCGGGATTATAGTGCTGGACATTGGATGTAGATTTGACTTTACAGTGGATTCTAAACTTCCTGGGAAGGAGTTGGATCCTGGTATTACTTTGAGGGTGGAGGTTTGAGCCTCTAGATTCCCTTATTGCTGATGCAAGCATGATATTATTTTATTTTCTAGTTGAGAAAATGTGCATATGTGAATATGTGTATATGTGGTTATTGTAAATACTGTAATGAGTTGTGTTATAAAGCTCCATTATGCATTATGTTGTCATGTTGTCATGATGTTTTGATTTTGAGCAGATCTTTCATTGTAAATACTGCAACGAGCTGTGTTATAAAGCTCCATGGGTAGTATGTTTTGTTTCAACAATCTTTTGGTTATAGGTATCAATGAACACTGAGGATGGTGTTCCCCCAAGGGGGAGGGTTCTGTAACAACCCATGTGAAAATTCCATGTAAAAATATATAAATACCATGGATGATGGGACACATATTCCAAGTTGAATGGTGGGAAAGACATCCTAGGGGGTGTTCATTTGGCTGTTTATGGCTAAGGAAATTGTCAAAGGCAATGGTTAAGGCATTAAAGAGACAAAAAAATATTTTGGCACATTTATTTATGAAAATAATGGAAATTAGGAGAAAAGGAAGGTGAAAGGTCACATTTTTCATGTGAGGAGGAAACTGAAGGAAAATAATGGCAAATGAAGAAAATAGAGGCCTCATTAATAAAAAGGCTTATGAGGATCAATGGGAAAGACTTAGTGGGTTCATTTTTGGAGCTCTCTCCTTATTCTCTCTCTATCTCTCATACTCTTGGTTACTTAGAGTTTTCTTGGAGCACTCTTGGAGGGTGTGGCATACTTGGATTCTTGGAGCAAGAAGGCAAAGGAAGAGAAGGAAAGTGCAAGAAGGCATCGACATCAGCAGCTACATCATATTTTCTTGTAGGTACCGAGTTGCATGTATGATTTCTTCACTAGTTTTGGCATGCATGGCACATGCATGTGGTTTCTTGGTTATGATATGTCATTGGCATGGAGGATGGCTAGGATTGGCAGTGGGTTGCCTAGCCTTGCCATTTCCTAGATAGCTATGGTGATTGTGGGTTTACTTTCATTGCTTTGTTTTTGTTGTTTCTCATGTTTCCTTAGCTTGGGTTGAGTTATTAGTCCTAGAAGCCCTGGTTGAACAAATGCTCTAGAAGTCCTGTAACAGCCTGGGTTGAGTTACTAGTCTTGGAAGCCCTGGTTGAACAAACGCTCTAGAAGCCCTGTAACAGTTTGGGTTGAGTTACTAGTCTTGGAAGCCATGGTTGGACAAACGCTCTGAAAGCCCTTGGTGGGTTGAGTTACTAGTCCTGGAAGCCTTGGTTGGACAAACGTTGTGGAAGCCCTGTATAAGTTGTGGGTTGAGTTACTAGTTCTGGAAGCCTTGGTTGGACAAACCCTCTGGAAGCCCTAGAAGGCTTGGATGGAGACCAATCTGATGATGGTTTTTGGTGATGTCTGACCATGAGGTGGAATCACTATTTGATGGGTTGAGGTGGGTGGCCTCTGGAAGCCCTGGATGAGTTTTGATTGATGTGTTCTATGATATCCCACATTCATGCTTGGAATATGGCACAGGGGTGATTGGCTGAAGAGAGACTTGGCTCAACTAATCTATGGTCTGGTGGAATGTGGCAGTCCCATCTCCGGTTGGTTCATTGCATTTATTAATGAAAAAAATCATTCCCTTGATTTTCATGTGCAAATGTACTGATGTATATATGGATTTTGATGGTTGATATGTTTATTGTATTTCTGTTCCTATTATGTTTTTCTTATAAGCACATTTACCCTGAAGGTTGTTACAGGACAAATGTTTGCACAACAAACTAAACCAAAGTTTGTGTATTACTTGGGATAGGTTGCTAGAGTGGTTTTTGAACAAGTGTTGATGGATTACCCTGGACAGGTTATTGGACTCGAATAGGAATACATTGAACATGCATTTTCTAAATAGGTTTTCTAATAGGTTGAACTGTTGGAAATATTGGGGGGGTGAATCAGTATTTTCTTTCAATTGTTATTATTACCAGTTTAATTCTTCACAATTTCAATAGAGAAATGTATAAGTATAATTTTATTGAGTAAAATAATAAATACAATATAAATGTGTTGCAAGCTCCAACTTGGTTTTGATGAGGCTCTGACCTCTAGGGCTTTGACCCTATCTTGTCAAGGCACCAACCTTAGATTTAAGAGCACCAACTCCAAGGACACCAATCCTTCCAATTCTAAGGCACCAACCCCAAGCGCTTTGACCCTATCTTTCAAGATGAATCAGGTCAAAAGATTGTCCTCCCGCTTTATCTTCAGCTTCCTTCTTGGCTCAGCCTTCGGCTTCTACTGTACCTTCTGCATCTGCCAGACCTTCAGCTTCTACTGCACCTTTTGCATCTGCCAGACCTTCGGCTTCCTATGTTTCTTCAAGTTCACGAGTTGTGAACTTTTCTTGTTCTCTGTGATAGGTGCCTGATACGCCTGAATCAACTGAAGCATTTCAACTTGTATATGTATATATGTATGAGTTTTGCCAATGAATCGAAACGACACGTTCATTGGGAGGAGAGGCCAACTTATGAGTTAAAATATATCAAAGATTCTTTCATCCACAGACTTAATTATTCACGGAAATCGCATCATAAGAGAGGTTATACCCATATTGGAGGTCCCACGTGCCATGCCATTCCTTTAATCCCACAATTGTAACTTTCATGAAAATCGGAGGTTTTACAAGTGTGCACATGCACTGTCCTCTGATATTAACATCATCAATATTCACATATTAACATAGTTAAAACCATATAATGGGTGGTCCCACCTGCCACATCATCACCTTAATTGCAATCGCAACTTCCGGAGGTCTTCTCATAACATAGTCGATCACCCTACTGCTGACGGAGCGGATGCGATATGATATTAAACAGTTGTTAATAAATCCGTCGGGTCCACAACCTTATCGCAATCAACGGTTTGACATCCCTTAGAAACTAGCGATACTGCGGATGCGATATTAAAGTCATGTTATAATGGTGCAGTAGGTCCACATGTATTATCGCAATCGCAGTTTTAGTGTGGCATTCTTTTAAGTCTTGTGATATGAAAGTTCCAATGAGGTGAACACGATATAACATAACGATGTATTCTAATGGAGCAGTTGGGTCCACATGTATATCGCAATCGGTGGATTTGAATGAAACATCCCTTTATTCCTTGTGATTATGCGACGAATGCGATATTGTATAGGGCTGTTACCATAACATGTTTCAGGTCCACAGTACATATCACATCGGGGGTTTTGGGTAGTGGCACATAATAGATCCGTCGATGAATATTGTCGATATTGATTTCTCCTTATATCCTTTTATATGGCTCTTACTCTTGGGTTCTTGCTCCTGTGACTTCTCTTCACTCTTTTGCTCTTTTGATAGCTCTTCTTTTGATGATGTGTTCCTCTTTTTGGCTCTTTCTTCGTTGTGTGTTCCTCTTTGCTCCTTCTGATGAATTTCTTCCTCTTACTCTTTGGCTTTCTCTTTTGATGGCTTCTGATATCTTTCCTCCTTGGTTCCACTGTTTCTCTTACATCTGTAACCAAACCTTGGATCCTTCATGGGCAACATTATAATCAATGGGCATCAATGGGCAACCACACATGTCACAAGAATTTTCCATCACAAACACTGCCATATTGACATCAATGACAACCTAGATTAACAATCTCCCCCTTTGACATCAATGGAAAAAAAGTGCACAAGAACTCCCCCTGTCGAACTACTCCCCCTATCATGCAACATCCTTATGAATCAAATTAATGTGATGCTAGAGAAATAACCCCCATCTTTTGGCGAAGATGTTCAAATGCTTCTCGAGGAAGAGGTTTTGTGAAAATATATGCTATCTTCTCCTTAGTATTGATATATTACAAGTTTATGTTTTGTTCAGCTACTTTTTCACGAAGGAAATGATACTTGATTGGTATATGTTTGGTCTTTGAGTGCATCACTGGATTTTTGCTGAGACTGATAGCACGTGTGTTATCACAATAGATGGTGATTGGTTGATTGGTACCTATGTTGACATTTTTCAGAGCTTCCTTCATCCATAATATTTGAGTATAACAATCTGCAACAGCTATATACTCGGCTTCAGTTGTAGATAGTGATATGGATGTTTGTTTTTTGCTGAGCCAAGATACTAGACAATCTCCCATGAAGAATGCATTTCCACTAGTACTTTTTCGATCATCGACACTTATGGCCCAATCAGCATCGGTGTATGCATTCATAGTAAGAATTGAGCTCTTAGGGTACCAAAGACCAAAATCAGGAGTTCCTTTCAAGTATCTGAGAATTCTTTTTATAGCCAACAAATGGGATTGTTTAGGAGTTGATTGCAATATTCCCACCATTCCTACTGCTTGCATAATGTTAGGTCTCATAGCAATTAAGTATAGGAGGGCTCCAATTATTGACCTGTAATGAGTTGCATCTACCGGAGGAGAGTCATCATCTTTGCTTAATTTGCAATCTGTGGTCATAGGTGTGCTCATGGGTGCACAGTCTTCCATTCCATATTTTTTAAGCATGTCTTTAAGATATTTTGCTTGAGATATGAACATGCCTGTCGTGGTTTGAGATACTTGTAGTCCAAGGAAGTAAGATAACTCTCCTATCATCAACATTTCGAACTCTTTTGACATATTTTGAGCAAACTCATGGCTCATATCATCATTATTATTAGCAAAAATCAGATCATCAACATAGACAAAAGTGACTAGTAACTTATCCTCATCCATATTTATGTAGAGATTACTTCCTGCCACCCCCTTCTTGAAGCCTTGTTGTTGTATATAGTGATCCAATCTTGCGTACCAAGCTCTAGGAGCTTGTTTCAACCCATATAATGTCTTTTTCAACTTACAAACAAAGTCTTTTCCTTCTGCTAGATTAAACCCTTATGGTTGCTCCATGTAGACTTCTTCCTTGAGTTCCCCATTCATAAATGTTGATTTTACATCCATTTGATAGATTTTGAATCCTTTTGAGCAAGAAAATGCCAAGAACATCCTTATAGCTTCCATATGAGCTACTAGTGCAACGATTTCTTCAAAGTTGATTCCTTCAATTTGTGAATAACTTTTACAAACAAGCCTTGCCTTATTTATGATGATTTGTCCATATTCATTCATTTTGTTTTTGAACACCCACTTGGTTCCAATTATATTTTTATCCTTTGGACAAGGTACTAGCTCCCATGTCTCATCCTTCTTGATTTGAGACATTTCTTCTTCCATGTATTTTACCCAATGAGGATCCTTACTTTCTTGAGTAAATGTTTATGGTTCTATCATAGATAGGAGAGCAACATCATTTTTATTTGGTATACTTGTCATCCTTCTTCGGGCTTGCATCCCTTCATCTATATTGCCAATAATCTACTCTTTTGGGTGATGTTTTTGGAGAAACTTCACCTTTGAAGGGGTTTGAGATGGTTCTTTTTCCTTGTGTTTTTCTTGATCTTTTTCCCCTTTTTCAGGTTCTTCTTCATTTTCTTCAATGAGAGGGTCAACTTCATGATCTTCAATTTCTTTTTTTGGAATGTCTTCATCAGTCTTCACATCAATGCTTTCCACTGTTTTCCATAGTCGATTATTGTAGCACTTTTATGCTTTGCTCCTTGTAGAATATCCAATGAATATTCCTTCATCAACCCAAGAATCAAATTTTCCTGGTGAGTCATCATTGATTTTTATGAAGCACTTGCTTCCAAAAATCTTGAAGTATTTTATTGAAGCAGGTCTTCCTTTCCATAATTCATGAGTCTTCTCATTATTTGGTCTTAGTTGAGTTCGATTCAAGGTATAAACAGTTGTCTTTACTGGTTATCTCCATAATTTTGGTTGCAAGTCAGTTGCTATTAACATTGTTCTTGCCATTTCTTGAACAGTTTAGTTTCTTCTTTCAACTACCCCATTTTTCTTGGGTGTTCTGGCAGCAGAGAGTTCTCTTTTGATTCCATGTACTTTACAAAATTCATCAAATTCTTTTAATGTGAATTCTCCCCCTCTATATGTTCTAAGACATTTAATCTTAGAATCCTTTTCATTTTCTACAAGAGCTTTAATATTCTTAAAACATTCAAATGCTTTGGATTTTTATTTTATGAAATATACCCACATCATTCTAGTATAGTCATCAACAAGTAAAGCAAATTACCTTTCTCCTTGAAGTGTCAGAGTTCTAGTTGGTCCACATAAATAAGCATGGATGATCTCCAAAGGTTTTGATGTAGAAATTTCCTTGGTCTTGTGGCTGGTTCTAGTTTGCTTTCCATGTTGACATGGATGACATACTCCTTGATTTGGCTTGAATAACTTTGGGATGTCTTGTACTGCATTAATCTTGTTGATATTGATCAAGTTATCGAAACTTGTATGTCCAAGTCACTTGTGCCACATCCAAATTTCATTTGTTTGACTTAAGTAACATTTATCTTCTTGAATTTTGTTCAGAATGTAGGCGTTATTTGATGTTCTAACTCCTTTCACCACAAGTTCCCCTGAGGAAGAGTTCCTTATTTCACAATCTTTAGTGCTAAAGACAACATTATGTCCTTGATCACATATTTGGCTAACATTCAAGAGATTGTGTTTGAGCCTGTCTACTAGCAAAGAATTTTGAGCCTTTCCTTTTCCATTAATAAGGGTAACAGTTCCTTTTCCAGCAATTTTGGCAGATCCACTTCCAAAGGATACATTACCTTCCTTTTTGTTCAATGAGACAAACTTCCTGTCGTCACCTGTCATATGTCTGGAGCACCCACTATCCACAAACCAATGATTTTCATCACTTTGAGCACATAGATCTAGGCCACATTTATCCGTGTTGGGATTCTCATTTTTTGCTTCTCTTCTTTTGAGGGGGCAATTTTTCTCATTATGTCCATTATCATTACATAATGAGCAAATTGGATCAAATTTGGCCAAGGGATCAAAAGAGTTGTAGGTCTTGATTTGTCCTTGCCCTTTGAGACCATATGGTTTGTTTGTTTGATACTTCAATTTTGGTGTTTCATTCTTACAAGCCATGCAATGTTTAGCTTGGTGACCAAAATTTTTACAATAAAAACAATGCCCAAAAAAGATAGTTTTGTACTTGTTGTAATAGCCATGATTTGAATCAACATCCTTTCTTAGAGTTACTCTCTCTTCATTCTTTGGATTTAAGATGGGCCTTTAATGAAATAATCTTTCTTCTTTTGGGTTGCTGGAAAGTATGTCGGCATAGCTTTTCGCATTATTCTTAGTACTTGATGATTCTCCTTTAAAACCTATCCCAGATTTGTCATGTTGAGGTTTTTGATCATTTAGGATAATGTCAAGTATTTGAGAGCTTTCCCAACCCTTTTTGACTTGCTCCAATTCCTTCCTTAGAGATACTATTTCAGCTTCACGTTCTTCACAAATTTCTTCTTTTTATTTTAGCTTATTTTTCAAGAGGTCTTCCCTTATTTTTGCTTCCTCCTTTTCTACCTTGAGAGAAATGATTTTATTTCGTATTTTCTCATTTTCTTCAATGGCACTCATTAACAATTCATCTACATTTCCTACTAGACCTGAATCATCATCATTTGTGAATGCCATGAATAATACTTCTTGGCTTCTAGCATAGTCATTTTCTTCATCTGATTCATCATTACGTCCTCTGTGATGAGGGAAATGATTAGTTGATTTCTTTTTTATTACTACAAATTCATCTTCATCAGACTCATCTTACTTAGAGAATAAATTCTTCTTATTGAACCCTTTTTTTTTGTACCATCCTTTTATAATTTTCCTCATCGTCACTATCATGCTCAAGAGAACATTTTGCAGCATAATGACCTATTCTTCCACATTTGAACAAATAATAGGGTACTTACCTTTTATCTTAGATCCTTTCTTTAGTCTTCGTACAAATCACGCCAATTCGGATTCAACATCGGAGTCATCACTACTGGTATTCCATTCTTTCCCCTTTTTTTATTTTGAGGCCTTGAATGCTGCATCTTTGGAACTTGGGCTTCATTTTCTCATCTCATAGGCAATGAGGATTCCATGAAGTTAATCCATCTTGAGAGTATCTAGGTCCTTCATTTCTTCTATAGCACTTACTTTGGAGTCAAATTTGTCTGGGAGAGTGCTTAAGACCCTTTGAACAATAGTGCTTTCTTTAATGCTTTCTCCCAATCCTTTAAGAGAGTTGACCACTTCAGCTACTCGGAGAAAGTATGATGCAATATCTTCTTCATCATCCATTTTCAAGCTTTCAAATTGTCTTCTATGAGTTTGAAGTTTTGCCTTCTTAAATTTGGAGTCCCCATCGTATAAGCTAACTAGCTTATCCCATACTTCTTTGGCCAAGTCACAATTCATGACTTCTGTAAATTCAGAATCAATGATTCCACTAGTGATGGAATTTAAGGCTTTTATATTTGTAATGTATGCTTTCCTTTCGTCTTGATCTGTTGGAAGAGTGGAAGGAGTTGTGTACCCATTTAAAACTTAATGCCAAACTTCAGGTCCAAGTGACATTAAGTAGTAGGACATTCTTTTTTCCAAAAACCAAAATTTGTGCCATCGAACAGAGGAAGTATTCCTAACACTTCTTGATTTCTCATTGTGACTAAGAATCCTTCTTTTAGTTGTTAGGCTGATAAGAAGAAGCTGGCTCTGATACCAATTGTTGGAAATACTGAGGGGGGGGTGAATCAATATTTTCTTTCAATTGTTATTATTACCAGTTTAATTCTTCACAATTTAAATAGAGAAATGTATAAGTATAATTTTATTGAGTAAAATAATAAATACAATATAAATGTGTTCCAAGCTCCAACTTGGTTTTGATGAGGCTCTGACCTCTAGGGATTCGACCCTATCTTGTCAAGGCACCAACCTTGGATTTAGGAGCACCAACTCCAAGGACACCAATCCTTCTAATTCTGAGGCACCAACCCTATGGGCTCTGACCCTATCTTTCAAGATTAATCAGGTCAAAAGATTTTCCTCCCACTCTGTCCTTAGCTTCCTTGTTCGCTCGGCCTTTGGCTTCTATTGTACCTTCTGCATTTACCAGACCTTCGGCGTCTACTGCACCTTTTGCATCTACTAGACCTTCGGCTTCCTCTGTTTCTTCAAGTTCACGAGTTGTGAACTTTTCTTATTCTTTGTGATAGGTGCCTGATACACATGAATCAACTGAAGCATTTCAACTTGTATATGTATATATGTATGAGTTTTGCAAATGAATCGAAACGACACGTTCATTGGGAGGAGAGGTCGACTTATGAGTTAAAATATAGTGAAGATTCTTTCATCCACAGACTTAATTATTCACGGAAATCACATCATAAGATAGGTTATACGCATATTGGAGGTCCCACGTGCCATGTCATTCCTTTAATCCCACAATCGCAACTTTCATGAAAATCGGAGTTTTTACAAGTGTGCACATGCTCTGTCCTCCGAAATCAACATCATCGATATTCACATATCAACATAGTTAAAACCATATAATGGGTGGTCCCACCTGCCACATCATCATCTTAATTGCAATTGTAACTTCCAAAGGTCTTCTCATAACATAGTCGATCCCCCTACTGCCGACGGAGTGGATGCAATATGATATTAAACAGTTGTTAATAAATCTGTTAGGTCCACAGCCTTATCGCAATCGACAGTTTGACATCCCTTAGAAACTAGTCATACTACAAATGTGATATTGTATAAAGTCATGTTATACTGGTGCAGCAGGTCCGCATGTATTATCACAATCACAGTTTTAGTGTGACATTCCTTTAAGACTTGTGATATGAAAGTTCCGATGAGGTGGACACGATATAACATAATGGTGTATTCTAATGGAGCAGTTGAGTCTGCATATATATCGCAATTGGCGGATTTGAACGAAACATCCCTTTAATGTTTGCGATTATGCGATGAATGCGATATTGTATAGGGTTGTTACCATAACATGTTTCGGGTCCGCAGTACATATCACATCGGGGGTTTTGGGTAGTGGCACATAATAGATCCATCAATGAATATTGCCGATATTGGTTTCTCCTTAATTCCTTCTATATGGCTCTTACTCTTGGGTTCTCTCTCTTGTGACTTGTCTTCACTCTTCCGCTCTTCCAATAGCTCTTCTTTCGATGACGTGTTCCTCTTTTTGTCTCTTTCTTCGCTGTGTGTTCCTCTTTGCTTCTTCTGATGAATTTCTTCCTCTTACTCTTTGGCTTTCTCTTTTGACAGCTTCTGATATCTTTCCTCCTTGGTTCCACTGTTTCTATTACATCTATAACCAAACCTTGCATCCTTCATGGGCAACATTATAATCAATGGGCATCAATGGGCAACCACACATGTCACAAGAATTTTCCATCACAAACACTTCCATATTGACATCAATGACAACCTAGATTAACATGAACAGGTTGATAAATTGGACATCAAGGTAGAGGTTGTAAGGCTCTTCTTTATCCTTGAATTAATATAATGAATTATTTTCCCCATTGTATTATCTTTTGTTTTTCCTTGGAAAAAGTCATAATTTCATTACTTCCAAAAAAGATATAAATTACATTTGTAGATATATGCAATGCATATATTTTAGATATCATTTGATCCATGTATTTTCCATATATATCAAATATTACATTATATATAACTGTTCAAAGTACAAAATTTTATCAGCATAATCAAGTCCAAACTGCAAGATAATATCATATCCATTAAATTATAAAGTTCCCCTCTCATGAAAGGGACGATGATATATACCCCTCTGCCCATATGGAAGGAATTCTTCAATCTGCATCAACCCCACCTATAGCATCAATCCCTTCTTGGTAGCTTCATCTGCCATGACATTTCTCTCCCTATAAACATGTCTTATTGAAAATAGATCAAACTGTTGTATAAAGATAAATATATCCTTAATGATTGGAAAATAGCGAATAATATGACAACGTTGAATCCTATTTATCCAATCCACAACGATTTGTGAGTCCCCAAATACTTGTATAGCCCGACAACCTCTTAGGATCGCCTATTGGAGAAGAATGTACATGCCCATTAATTCAGTAAAATTATTACTCCCCTCCCTAAGCCCACAAAAAACTATTAATACTGATTTCCAGAGAGAAAGAGGACAACCCCCCACCCCCAAATAGCTGGGTTCCCCCTGGAAGAATCATAAAAATATCCCCATGGTAAAGTATAATCAATGTATTCTTCTTGAATATCATGCGTACGCCCCACAGAAGGTAAGGATAAAAAATGTGTGAAAATGCCAATAGCTTGAACAACTAGCACTGAAAAAATCAAAAGTTTGTCATGGAAAATGGCAACATTCCTTGCCAGCGGAAATAATCAAAGGAAGAGCTCAAAATTTATTATAGGAACCTTCAGAAAACCATGCTAGGTAAGCCTCATCAAAGGAATTACTTGCCCATACAAGTAGATGATCCAAAACTCGAGAAACCTCCCTCCAAACAACACAGTAAAATGGACACTTAACAAATAAATGAGGAATATCCTCCAATGACATTTTGCACAAGCAACAACATTCCCGACCATTAAAATGTCTTTTCTTTAAACAACTCTCATGTAGGCACCTTACCCTCCAACAACGACGAACCAAATATCTTTTTTTTTTTTAAGGACACCGAATCTTCCATAACCTGTGCCACCACCATTTAGGATTCCGCAGAAATAATTCTACAATGAGCCTGATATATTCCACCTTAGGTGTGTAAATTCCTGACAATACAAAGTCCCAAACCAATACATCCTCCCCATCAGAGATCCAAATGTGTGCAGCATAAAGTGCATTTGTATATTTGTTCCAAGCATCAAGATGTTCAATGGTTAAGAAAATCATGTTTGATTGCTAAATTGAAGAGCTTGTGGATGTAAGTGATAAATACATGCTCTCCAATTTTGGGATCTCAACTTGGTAGCCTTTGGTATCTTTTTAGAATCTCAACTTAGTAGCCACTTAACTCAAAACTCTATATCTTCTAAAGGAATATCTTCTTCCTCTATAGAATGGGTTTGGATGGTGCCCATGACATTGAGGGATTCATACAACTTTTGGAGGTAATAAATCCAATCTCTAAGAAATTATATTATTTTATCTAGTTTTATAAGTTAGAATTTGCCTCCATAATTTCTTAGGATCTAGCTTAGAGAGGTGCAATAACTTCTCTTGCTTCCTATTTATATAGTACCTTTTTCTTTTTCTTTTCTTAGTCAAGGATTTGAATCTATTTATCTTATTGGACTTTTGGGACTCATTATAAACATTTCTCGTAGATTTTCTATCAATCTTAGGTTGTTTATCATATCGTGGGTGTTATCACTAACCAAAATTTCAAAAAAACAATTTGGACAACTTGTATGGTTTCAAAGTTGTAAGTCAGTCTTGGTCAAGTCATTTTTCAAATTTCAAAAAAGGGATCCAAGTATTTTCAGTTATGATTATGTTTGGGTTCATCTATGAGAAGCAAATTGACAAGCACTTAATCAGAATTCTTTGAAGTCCAAGTGAAGTAGCTTCCCTTTTCATTTCAAGTGAGGCAATGATCAAGATTAAGATGGTGCTAGCTCTTTCAATTTTCATCTTGCAGGAATTCCATGGATTTGTTTATAGAAGAGAAGGATCGTAGGTCAAGCAGGTGTATTATATTGGACAAGCTTTCAAACAGGTTGGTTGTTGGAGATTTTGTGAAAAACTTCAAGGAGGTCACATGCAAGTCACCAAAGAATTTGCTTCAAATTTCACAGGATTTAATTCAAAGGTTTGAGTGCTTGAATTACCAATATATCCAGAGGTTATATCTGTAGTCACTGAAATCCCAAGAGAGACAATTTTAGAAAAAGAGAACTATGTGTTTTTTACTCACACAACAGTTTCGTAGCGCGCTACGAAACTGCTGAAGGTGACAGTTTTGTTTTTTTAAGGATCTACCTTGAAAGCAAAAGGGATTTATTTTGAAAGGGATGTTTCTTCAGAGGTGTAATAAGATCATTTGAGAAAGTTTGAGCCCTAATCAAAAGGAAGCTACAGCTATTGCAATCTGCCCCAAAAGAATATCGTTGGGTTGTTGAATTCAGGGATAGAAGATGGTTCTGTGAGGATGTTTATGCATTACTTCGTGCTTATAATGCTTCACTTTGTATACATGATCATGAAGATATCTCATGCGTACACCCACAGGTTGTGACTGCGGATTGGATCTATCTACGTTTTCATGGAAAAAATTACCAACACTGCTACAATACTGAGCAGCTTCAGGAGCATGCTTCATGGATCCAGAAGCAGCTTACTCAAGGACTGGATGTGTTTGCATAATTTAACCATGATTATTGAGGTTATGCAGTCTCTAATGCAGTGAAGCTACGTGAACTTGTTACTGGGATGAAATGATGTAGTGAACTGCTCTCTTTTGAACTTCTATTTCATAAAAGCTCCATTTACAAGTCTAATGGGCCAAACTGAATCAGTAGCTGATGTCTATACATGGACAGTACCTGAAATTAAGGAGGCCCAACTCCTCAGAAAGATAAATCTGCATCTAAGAGCTGAGAACAAAGCTATGAGAGAGAAAGTTAAAGACTTGAAAGCACAACTATCTACTAAATAAGGTTGCTGTTCATGGTAAAGTTTTGTTCAAATTTTGTTAAATTTTGCTTAGTTCTGTTGTTTTGAAGACATGTAGATCCTTGCTACATATATCCAAGGTCAAAAGGAGTTTTTGCAATCAAGTGGCAGAGCAGTAAAAATCTCAGGGAAAAGATAAACGGTTTAAACAGTTCCGTGTTTTCGCAGCGCGCTACGAAACCCCTGTAGCAGCCTGTTTTAGCAGAAAAAACTCTGTTTTCAGCGTTTACTAGTCAATTTCCAGAAGGGTTTTTGAGCAGCTAAAAACTTAATTTTGAAAACTGAAAGAGGCTTTTATTCCTAACATACCAAGCTACAAAAACCTCTTTCAGTTTCCTCAAATTCATTCTGCGCTGGGAGAAACAGGTTACCAAAGTTGCGCTACGAAACTGTTGTAGGTGCAGTTTTTCATCTCCTGTTTGCCACGTGTTTTTCAAGGACAGTTTCCGGACAGCTGGAGAAATTTTTTAAAAACCCAGGAGAGGTTTTTGTTATGGACAACATGGTCTACAAAAACCTCCTTCAGTTTCATAAAATATGGCATGGATGAAGAGATAAAGGCTCTGCAACTTTCAAGGATATAAACCTAAAAAACAGGGAGACATGTTCCCTAATTTCTAGGGTTTGTCATCAGCAGTTGGGTGACCACGTGGGAGGCTTCATCAAGTTCGAAATCATGGATTTTTAGGTGTCAAATAATGTGTTAAATGTTTAGATAAGGTTGTTTTGATCATAATGAGGAGTTAGACTCCTAATTGTTTTAGGTCTCTAGGATTCCTAGTTAGGTGTCATTTGCATTTAATAGTTTGTTTTATGGTTAGAATAGGTGTCACTGATGACAAATTCGAATTCTCTTGTTGATGGATGATGGAATCCTAATTGTAAATGCTATATATAGAGCAAGAGGCTGAATTAGCAAGGGTTGGATACTTATGCAAAAGACAGAGTTTTTTATTGGTTTATGTATAAAGCTTTTTACAGTAATAGATAGACTGTTTTATTCTTCCCAAGATTCATTATGTGTTAAAATGTTCAAGATGTTGGTGGTTTTGTCTTACCAAATGTAAGTTTTGCAGCTTTATGAGTATGCAATCACTCTGAATTCACCTAGTGCTCAGACTTCCTGTGTATACTTGTAAGTTGAGGTTCTTGTCCTTCATGTTTTACAGCTCCTTAGGTACACAATCACTCTAAATTCACCTAGTGCTCAGACTTCCTGTGTGTACTTATCAGTTGATAGTTATTTGATGAATGTCTTGAATGTTTAAACATTACATGCCTTGGCTTCTATGAATGAACAGTTAATAGTTTACTAAAAGATGTTTGACTCCATGAGCCCAATGGAAGAAATGTTATGCAGTCTGTCCAACCAGCAAGTTTAATAAATTTTCATTTCAAGAGTTAGCCCTCTTTGTGCTTAAAGATAAATCAATAGTTTATTTTTGAGAGAGCCCTCTCAGGTTAGGGAGGCTAATCCCTAGCTAAAAGCCTGGTTCGAAACAGTTGCATGAGAGCTTACTAAGTAGCAGCCCTTAGTACATGGTTTTGTGACAACAGTGGGTTAGTTAGTCTAGTTTTCCTTTTACTCAACACCTTGATAGAGAACTTGTTGGTGGAAGAAAAGAGGGTTATCACAAAGTTATGATAAAGTTCATCAACATCGTCCTTAATTTATAAGAGATTTAATCCATTATTTAAATCCTTCATAAAAATATCAATTTTATTTTTGTTAAGGATCGAGTGTTTTTTGTTGTCAAAATTATCTTCTATGGGGATTTGTGCATGAAAACTTTTTTAGGGTTAAGGTTACATGTTTATGATCTGAGTTGGGTTCATGATCATTTAATATCTCAAAATTTACTATGGGCTTGTAAATGGAGATATTAGATACCACATAATCAATGACACTACTACCAAGCCCATGAATATGGATCATCTTGTTGGACTTTGGCCGCTTCCTTAGACCATTGCAATTGTTAGATCTTGAGGACTACATAGCTTGATAAGCTCAAGCCCAAACAAATACTCATCTAACTCTTCAGAGTTGATTTTGTATTTTCTAGCTAAAACAAGATCCTCAACCAGCTGTGAAGGATCATGGTTGTAATTATTGCTTAAGATAATAGCTTGGTTAGTACATGCTCTTGTTCTAGCATCAAATTCCCCTAGAAAAAAGATATTTCCTTCATTTCTTGGCCAGTGAATATCTTTTTTTAAGCCACTCTAAGGATAATTTATTCTAGATTGTTTTTCTCATGAAAGGTTGAAATAATAGGTGAAACATAATGTGTTACTATATAAATATTATTAACATTAATATCTGAATTTTTTTTTCTATATATATTGATAGAAAATTGTGAAATCCAACATGAGGAAAAAAAGTTATTCTTTATGTAAGAAGTTATTCCTCTAGTCCCTCTATAACTGCATCTCTTGTTACATACCGACCACAAGAGAAGTCCTTCTGTGTTAGGGACTTGAATTCTTCATGCTTCCAAGTTTCAACAAGAAATATAATATCAATTTCAATTAGGATCCAACTTAACATAGGACCTTTGGTTCATGGAAAGCAATGATAGTCCTAAGAGATGATCAATAAAGTCTTGGATTCCTAGTTATTTATATATATATATATATTATATATATATATATATATATATATATATATATATATATATATATATATATATATATATATATATATTATATATATATATATATATATATATATATATATATATATATATATATATATATATTAATATATATATATATGTTAATCTCTATACCTAATAATAACTTTTCTATTTATTTTGGAATGTAGTTTTTCATAGTTCATAGTTATGTTGAATATTTTCTAGATAGAACTCTGTAAGAAATTGATGAAACTCCTGATGTTTTTGGGTGAATTATTCCCATCTTCAATGATACAAAGCAAAAAAATATATATGTCAATTGGATTTAGATCTGGTGGTTGGATGACCAAAACATGTATATTTCTCATATGGTTTTTCTAGTTATAATTATTTCTCATTTATTCATTTACCTTTTGAACTTGCTCTTTCTTAAATAGAGTTTGTGTGTCCTTTTTCTCCTCTTTAAAACAAAAAACTATGAGATTCAAGCATTTTTTTATGCTCATAGTCCAAAGCTATACATTTATATATTTATTTTTTCATGGGTTTGATATCCGATTTATTTTCCATACTATTTAGGGTAAAATTGTTATTTTTTTTCAATATTTAATCTTTTTTTCAACCTCTCCTTCTTGACTTAATTTTTTTTTCTTGGCTTTGCATTTTTATTTCTTATAATCTAATCGCCATTTTCCATAGTTTATTCTCCAACCCCATTATTTTATAATCATTTGTTTTTGTATCGTGTCTTCAAAAGATAGAGACTTAACTCTATTTCAAGTATTATTACCTTTAAACTCTATATTTTAAATTTGGTTTTTCCATTTTCCTTCCATTTCGTTAACATCTCAATATTATTCATAAAGACTTTCTATAGTTATTTTGTAGCATTTTTGTTAAACATGGAGATATATTCATATTGGAATGCATAAATAAAAAGGAAATTAAATTATAATTGTGATTGAAAGAAAAATCTTGGGCACCTAAATAGGTTAGGCTTTGTCCTAAATGATATATCCACCTATGCCTAGGTGTAGTGGTGTAGTGAAGTTGAAAATAATGGAGAAAGTTTGTTTCATGGTTGTGTGTGTGTCCTATATTAGAGTTAGTTCCTATTTTCTAGGAGATGGTTTTTATCTCCCTAAATTGAATGTAAACTTATATATTTCTGATTTTATAATTAGTTGAATAGAGCGTTCTGCTTGGGCAGTGTCCAAGTGTAGCTTGTTCACCTATGAGCTGCTAGTTTTTAGTGTGTAAGTTTCATTCTAGTTTTGTCTTTCCATTTTTTAACATGGTATCAAAGCACAGGGAAATTAGTTTAGTGGTGAGAGAGACTTTGTGGCTAGATTGAGAGCCTTGGTGGTTGGTTCAATTTCCTTTATTAAATAGCATTGAAATTTTGAGGAAGCCAGATCAGCGTTGGTTTTACAGGTCAAACTTGCGCCAATCCAAAAAAATTACAGAATGTTTTGACAGGTGGTCTTGTCCAGCGTTTTTTTAAGGCCATCTATCTGGAGTTGGATTCGTAGCACCCGGATCTAGATTTGTTGGAGGATCTGGAGTTCGATCCATAGATCGATTGTTGGAGGATCTAGATTTCGATCCATAGATCAACTATTGGAGGATCTGAAGTTCGATCCATAGATCGACTAATGGAGGATCCGATGTTGGGTCCATATATCAGGTGTTGGATTATTGGATCTATAGATTAGACTAGTGGATCTATTATTGGAGTTGTGGTTTTGTCACAATGAATAATCAAATTGCAGAGACGTACTTGAATGAGAGAAATAAGCTTGATGGGACAAATTACGTCAATTGGAAGTTCAAGTTGCAGACATTGCTCGAGGGTTCTAGTGCGTGGAAAATTGCAAATGGAGATGAAGCAAAAGTCGACTACAATCAATGATGCCACAGCCGCATCAGTTCAGGATTGGGAAAAGAGGGAAAATAAAGTGAAGGTGTTGTTGAAGATGTCGGTAAAAGACAATATAATCCTTCACATCCGAGAATGTAAAATTTCTAATGGCATTTGGGTGATGCTAAAGGATTTGTATGAAACCCAAAATACAAATTGCCTATTGTTTCTAAAGAGCAAGATTCTCTCCATCATAATGGAGGAGAATGAATTCATTTTTGCATTCATCTCACAGATCAATGAACTAAGAGACAAGTTGAGCGACATAGGGGAGAAAGTGTCCAATACAGATCTCGTCAAAATTACCTTAAGTGGTATGACAAAGGATTATCAAATGTTTATTACAAGGCTTGCGGCAAGGGAGAAAGCTCCCACCCTTAAAAAGTTGATAGGGATGCTGATGCAGGAAGAAGAGAGGCGTACGACTTTGAAGCCTCAAAATACAGATCTGGAATTGGTGGCGAAGAAAAATGTCTTCAAAGGGAAACCATGAGGAGGACAAAAAAGCGGTGGTCCATCTCAGAAAAATCCATTTCAAAGTGTGTCATCTGTTTGAAATGATTCAAGAATTAAGTGTTTCTACTGTGGCAGAACTAGTCATATTGCTAGAGATTGTTATAAAATGAAGACTGATGAAACCAGACATAGACACAAAAGGCATATATGGAATTTTGCTAGAAAATATCAAAATGATGATCTTAAATTATTTGTATCTGATGTTGCTCTTTCTGCTGAGACCGATGACGTTAAAACTTGGTTTGTGGATTCTGGAGCATCCACTCATATGATAGGTAATAAACATTGGTATGAAAATTTTAAGGAGACCAGGAATGGCGCTAACGTCTACCTTGGGGATGGAAGAGCATATCAAATTAGAGGGTATGGAGATATTCTTGTGATATTCCCTAATGGTAATATCAGGCGCATCTAGAATGTAATGTATGTACCTAGTATTAAAAATAATTTGATCTCTGTCTCCATGATTGCATATCAGAATTTAAAGGTAGAATTTTTCAAAACTCACTCTGTTATAAAGGATTTTTGCTGGATCATCATAAGTCAGTTGCATCAGAGTACGAGTTGGAGGCCTATATAAGTTGAATGTTACAATCATACCACATTAAGCTTTAACTTCAATGACTATGACAACAGAGAATCTTTGGCATCAAAGGTTTGGTCACATCAACCTTCATGACTTATTACTACTACAAAAACAAGGTATGGTTGATGGACTTCCTATTTTAAAGAATGAACATATTGATTGTGAACGTTGTGCAATTGGGAAAATGCACAGGGATGAATTCCCTCTAGCTTAAATAGGAGAAAGAAACATATACTAAAACTTGTACATAATGATATATGTGGATCCATGCAGACAAGGTTCTTGGGTGGAGCTTATTATTTCTTGTTATTTATTGATGACTGCACAAGATATTCTTGGGTATACTTTCTTAGAATGAAAAGTGATGCTTTCGAGTATTTTAAAGAGTTTGGAAATATGGTTGAAAAGTAGACACAGAAAGTCATCAAAAATTCTCTCCTCGGATCAAGGGGGAGAATATAGGCTTGGAAACTTCATCAAATATTACAAAGATCATGGGATAGCACAACATTTTATAGTACCCCACACTCCATAGCCGAATGGGGTTGCAGAGAGGAAGAACATAACTTTGGTGGAGTGTGCATGCAGCATAATAAAAGGTAAGAACCTATCCAATGGTTTTTGGATAGAAGCAATTAGCATTGCAGTTTACTTAAAGAACAGAAGTCCAACCAGGTGTCTTGATCTCAAGACTCCATTTGAGGCTTTTTATGGTTTCAAACCTACATTCCATCACTTGAGAATATTTGTCTCTAAAGAGTTTGCACACATTCCTAAGGAAGATAGGAAGAAAATGGATGTTAAAGCTATAAAGTGCATATTTGTAGGGTATTGTTTTGATTTAAAAGCAATAAGATGTTTAATCCATCTACTCACAAGGTGTTTGCAAGTAGAGATGTTATCTTTCATGAACAAATTGATGAAGGGAATAAGTACATAAGCTATGAGGAGTGGCACATGCCTTTACTAATTGATGACAGTAATGATGAAGCCAAAGACAGTCATTTATAGCAGCAACAACAACAACAACAAAAAGGGGAACCTAGTGATGTGGATACATTTAGCAGTTGAAGTCCATTCAAAGGTGAGTAGGAAATCACAAAAGATAGAATTGAGGTAAGTTCGCTACCAAGGAGATCAGGTAGGCAGACTCACTTAACTGCAAGGTACACAGATTATGCTCTTATGCCTAGTATTTTAAATGTTGTTGAGCCCATGAATTATAATGAAGAAAATTAGTATGATGAATGGAGGTCAACTATGAAAGAACAATATGAGTCCATAATTAAAAATGAAACTTGGGAATTAGGTTAACCGCCAAAAGGAAAATGACCCATAGGTCGTAAATTGTTATTTAAACCTAAGTTCAAAGCAGATGGTAGTGTAGACAAGTATAAAGCTAGGTTAATGGTCAAAGGGTACTCACAGAGAGAAGGAATTGATTGTGAGGAGACTTTTTCTCTTGTAGCTAAGTTAAATATCATTAGAATGCTAATATCTCTAGCTACTAAGTACCATTGGAGCCTACACTAGCTAAATGTGAAATTTGCTTTTCTAAATGGAGAGTTGAAAGAAGAGGTATATTTAACACAACCAAAAGGGTTTATTAAAAAGGGGTAGGAACAGTTCGTCTATAAATTAAAGAAGGCATTGTATGGATTGAAACAGGATCCCAAATCTTGGTATGAAAAGATAGACTCTTTCTTCTTACAACATCATTATAAAAGAAGTAAAAATGATCCAAATATGTATAACAGATTTGATTTAAAGGGGCATATTGTGTTGATTTCCTTATATGTTGATGATTTGATTGTTACTGGAAACTCTAATGAATTGGTTGAAAAAATTAAAGTGTAGATGTCACAAGTATTCGAAATGAAAGACCTTGTAGAACTGCATTATTTTTTGGGTCTTGAAGTCTGGAGGCACTCTGGCCAGTGTTTTGTTACTCAAGGAAAGTATGCCAGGGAATTGTTGAAGAAATTTAGAATGGATCAATGTAAAGTGGCTTTAGTACCTATACAACATAATGTTAAATTTCAAAGTGATGATGGCTCTAAAGAGGTGGGGATACACTATACAGACAACTAGTTAGAAGTTTGATTTATTTGACTAATACCAAACCTGACTTAGCATATTCAATTAGTGTGTTGAGTCAGTTCAAGACAAAACATCTTGAAAATCATTAGGTGGTAGCAAAACGTGTCATGAGGTATCTTCAAGGAACCATAAATTTTGGCATTAAATATACTGGTTCTTTTGATGTTAAATTGTCAGGGTATTCAAATTCAGATTGGGTTGGAGAGCTGAATGATAAAAGATCTATAACAAGGTATGCTTTCAATATTGGGTCCAGGGTCATTTCTTGGTGCAGTAAAAAGAAAAGTATTGTATCTTTATCATCAGCAGAAGTAGAGTATCAAGTTGTATGTGCAACCACTTGTGAAGCAAATTGGTTGAGGAGACTCCTTCATGATGTAGGAGAAGAACAAAAGGATTCTACGGTGATCAAATGTGACAACCAAAATTCAATCAAACTGGCAAATAATCTTGCTTTTCATAAAAACACAAAACATGTAGATACTCAATTTCACTTTGTTAGAGAAAAGGTTTAGTTCAAAGAGATTTTTATTGAATATTGTAACAACTGTGAAAATGTAGCTGATATCTTCACCAAGCCTCTTGAGAAGATTAAATTTGAATTGTTTAGGGAGATGTTAGGTGTGCAAGTGAATCCTTTCTCCATTAAGGGGGAGAATTGAAAATAATGGAAAAAGTTTGTTTCATGTTTGTGTATGTGTCCCAGATTAGAGTTAGTTCCTATTTTCTAGCACATGTTTTTTATCTCCCTTAATTGAATGTAAACTTATATATTTATGATATTATGATTAATTGAATAGAGCGTACTGCTTGGGTAGTCTCTAGGTGTAGCTTGTTCACCTGTGAGCTACTAGTATTTAGTGTAAGTTTCATTCCAGTTTTGTCTTTCCATTTTTTAACAAGTGATTATATGGAGATGCATGCAAAATCAATTACCGGATTTATGTATTTCTAGTTAATTAGTATATAAATAGAGTAAATAATTGATAATAATCTTTTGACATTTAAAT
>APFE030422547.1:24510-35341 GCA_000404065.3 Pinus taeda | reverse complement strand
TATATATGTGTTGAGATAGACCTTAGTAAAGGTTTTTGGACAAAAGAACTCTCAAATGGGAAAAATTTAAATGTGCTTATGCCTTGGATTATGAGAACAAAACATTCAAGTGTTAGATATGTCACCTTCCACAATATTTACAATGTACTTGTCTCCATGCTCTAGCTTATCCTCCCAAGAAAAAAGGGAACGAACCAAAATCAAAGAGCTAGAACCTTTTGGAGAAACTAATGTTGAATAATGACAATAATTAGAAGGAGATAAATCAACGATCGTAACTATTGATTGGGGAATCTACCCCTTCCTTGGGGATACAATACAAGGTATGGATATTAAACTTCCGTCCTTAAGTGAGGTAGTTGTACTTGAAGTCCCTCTAAGTTGAACAAAGAGACTTCATGAAATCGATACCTTTAATTCAAATAAGAAATTGGTTCCCTAATTGGTTGCTAAATTTCCACTTTCTAGTTTATAATTAGTTATCGTGACTCCTTCTTTAGAGGGTTGGAAATAAATTATAGAGAAGAAAGGAAAAAAGGAAAGGATTTAGGATTATTTTATAAATGGTTAGAATTAACATGTACATTAGTTATGTAATTTAAATCTTGTAAGTGTAGTGTGCACTTGTACTCTTGTAAGTGTAACACACACATGTACTTCCCTTTTTCTGTGTATTATGCTAAAAATAACTAAAGAATGTGATTTTCATTCTATGATGGATTAGAATTTGTGATTTTTCTTGGAAAAAAATACTTCCATGTTAAATACAAACTCTAATCAGTAAGAAAATTGAAGTCACGCATATCATCATCTTTATCAATTAAAATATCTACATAAATAATGATTCTTTTATATTGAAATAAAGATTGATTAGTAAAACAACAATTAATAATTTAACGAGTAACATTTAAAGATTATATTGGAGGTAATGCTAGGGTTTGAGTGGAGAAGGTTTTCTGCAAGGGACTTCACAACAATTTTTTGAGGTTGGTGAGAGGAGGTCAGTTTACACTAGCTATTCTAAGGGGGAAGATGAATCCATGCTAGGGGAGGGGTGAGAACCCATTCTTCAAAAAATGTAGTAGTCGGTAACACCCATAAAATTGCGGGGCCACCTGGAGATGGAGGTGGCAACATTTCTTCAAAGGATACCCTGATGTTGGGAGCTAAGTGGAAATGAGATTGACGGGTAAATGTGTACCCAGAGTTGCTTAGAATCCAATTTTTTTCATCTTGCCAAAGAGCCTAGAAGAGCATAGGAAGTGAATAAAGTACTATGCATTCATTTTCAAATTCATGGGGAGCTAATAGACTAAGAAAGACATTGAAAAATGGACTCAACAGAAATGGCAACACAAAGGGGAAGTGGACTTGATACTTGGCCCGAAAAGGTTTTTCACAATTATTTTCTCCTGCCTGGAAGATAAAGCTAGAGTATTTGAAGGACGCCCTTACTTCATGAAAAACACAAGCCTATACATTAAGCACTCAAAGGAGTGATTCAACCTAGAGAAGGAAGAATTATTCACAACATCGATGGGGGTTAGGTTGTACTCCCTCCCAACGAATTTTTGGACTAAGGAAATTCTTAAAGGGATTGGGAATTCCTTGGGAAATTTCATCAAAATTTCTTAGGTGAACAAGATGGGTAAAAATATGTCCTATGCAGGGATTTTCATTTACATGAGCATCTCATAACCCCTGTTGGAATCTATCGATTTGGAGTACCAAGAAGAAATCTAGTCTCAACCACTAGACTACAAGCATGTCCCCTTCAGGTGTTGTTGTTGCCATGAGTGCAATCACCTTTTTGTGATTAATCACTCAAAAAGAAGACAATTAAGGAGTCGGGGAAACAAGGATTGGTGGATGGGTTCACAAGAGTAGTAAACAAGAGGAGGGGCCCAAAGGCGCAAAAGGGTGAGGAAAAGGGTGAGGCATTGGAATACGAGAATGTGTTTGTGGATCAAGAGAATACGATGTAGGATTTCCCCCCCACCTAGAGGACATTTCCATGGAGGATATAATACATAATACTTTGAAAGAGAAGTAAACACCCAAACGAAAATCTCTGGAGGAGGAGCCGAAACTAGAGTGTTTCTTGGATTTACTAGGGATACAAGAGGTATTACCACTATTAGATGAGAACCTCGACTCTTTGAGGGAAGATGAAAGATTCATAATGGCCGTTATATATAGTTTGGCGCAACAAGACTTGTCGAAGATCCCATCAAAGCAGAAGGAGATCTATGCTTGGGTTTATTTACAATGGAAAGACAAAGGTGGATTGAGGGAAGTGTAGATGGAGGACTGTGTCAAAGGGGTAAATGGAAAGGGAAAAGAGCCAATGCAGTCACCTTCTCAATGAAGTTTATTTAATGGAATATTAGATAGATTAATAGAAAATGAAAGTAGAGGTATCTGAGAGAAATAATAAAAGTGGAGAAATATGCACTAGTGTTATTGCAAGAAACAAAGGTAACGATGAGTAAGTTGATAGAAATAGCGTCAATATGTTGGAAATGATGTGAGGTGATGACGTTAGATTCCATAGGAAGTGCAAAGGTCTTGATAGTGTTTTGTAATCCCCTCGAAGTATAATTTCATCTATGGTAGCAAGTCTTAGGATTTTTCAGGGAAATTTTGATATCTAGGCTCAAAATAGTCGGTATGGTTGACGATAGTCAATGGCCCTCACTCCCCTTGTGAGAGAAAGGAGTTTTTAAATGATTTGAAGTTCCACCATAGTTGTTGTATCGATTCACTATGCATTGTAGGAGGGTATTTTAATATCATTAAATATTTATAGGAAAATAATGGAGGTGTTCATAGGCTGGACTAGGCAGCGAAAGATTTTTTAGAATGCATTCAAGAGCTCCGCTTAGTGGATATCCAAACAATTAATGGAATTAGTACATGGAATAATCGGAGGGGAGGAAAACATCGACTTGCATGCAACCTTGATAGATTCTTTGTGTCTGAAGGAGTAATGGAGAAGGATATTTTTGTGGAAGCAGTTATCCTCCCCTGCCTAGGATCGAATCACTGAAACTTCCACCTCGATATTGACCTTAATTTTTCTCCAATGAATAGAACCTTCCGATATGAAAGTTGTTGGCTTTAACACCCTAGTTTTGTTGATAAGGCTAGGGGTTGGTAGAAGGAAATTAATGTGAGAGGCAAATATAAAATTCACTCTTTCTAATTGAAATTGAAGATAAGGATATGGACCAAAGAAGAATTCAAAAAAAATCTAGAGGGAAAGATACAATTGTAAAATAATATGAGAGCTTTTCAATAAAGGATGATCCTTGAAGGAAGGTCGAGAAATTGATCAAGGAAGAAGGCAACAAACTTTCATAATTAGAAAAGAGGAGGAGACATGAGGAAACTCTATGGAGGAAAAATTCAAGGGTCCAATGGTTGAAGTAAGGAAAAAATAATACCACTTTTTTCCATAAGGTTATGGTGAAGCATAGACACCATAACAATAATTTTTCCCTGGTGGGTGGTGATGGTCAGAGAAAACTTTCACATGAATAAATTGAGTTATAGCTAGTGGATTTCTTCAAACGAATAATGGAAGAGCAGCCAATAAATAGGTAGTAGGCCATTAATAAAACTATGTCTTGCATCCCAAAGGTGGTGAGTAGTTAGCAAAAATTGGCCTTAATGAGAGAGGTTTCCTTGAAGGATGCGGAGGATGTGGTTGACATAATGTAGAAGAATAAGGCTCCAGGCTCAGATGACTTTACATCAATTGTTTTTAAAGCTTGTTGGAATTTTCTAGGGGAAGAGGTATTTGAAGTGGTGGAAGAGTCTAGGAAGTCTCAGAAAGTATAGCGGGGGATTAATGCTACCTTTCTGACCCTTATTCCTAAAGCGGGAAAGAAGAAATATCTCGGGGGCTTTAGACCAATAACTCTGTGTAATGTTATTTATAAAATAATCTCATCAGTAATGATAAATATTTTAAAACTATTGTTAAAAGATCTTATTGGTCCTGAACAAACAGACTTTGTTGAGGGTCAACAAATTATAGATGGGATCATAATTGCTTAAGAGATATTACATTCCCTCAAACTTGGTAAAAAACTAGAACATATGCTTATAAAGATAGATTTGTTGAAATCCTATAATAGGATAAATTGGGCTTATTGTTTTCAAGTTCTTGATGCATTTAGTTTTTCATGGCAATGTATTTATTGGTTTAGATTGTTGGTATCCTCTCCATTTTTTCCAATTTTGAATAACAGGTCATCGTCCAAGAATTTTAATCTGTCAAGGGGTCTCCATCAAGGGGATCCACTGTCGCATTTTTTGTTTGTGTTAGTTGTTGAAGGTCTAAGAATGTTTTTTAAGAAAACTTGTGAAGGTGGTAGGATTAAAGGATTAAGGCTTTATGGGGATGACCTCCCCATAACGCAACAACAATTCATGGATGATGTATGCCTTTTTGGCCAGCCTACTCTTAAGGAGGAAAAGGAGATTCAGCCCTCTTGGAAACTTTCTCGGAAGCCTATGGTACAGTGGTGAACAAAGTAAAATCAAATATTGAGTATGCAGAATCAAAATTTGAGCCACAATATTCGTTTTTGTGTTGACGTTTTGAGTCTATAACAAGACTCATCTTTAGGACAAAATCCAAAGGGAAGAGCATGAATGTGGGACAATAAATATGGGAGTGTGGATGTGAATAAGCCCACTCATCAACCCTGAAAATTTTTATTATCAAGAAAAAATAATTAAAATGTAGACTAGCTAACATATATATGTGTTTAGTTATATTAATAACTTTTATTATAATTAATAAAGATAATATTTATAACAATTATTAATTTGTTATAATAATTAAACTAAAATAAATATGTTGTAAAGATCCAGTTCAATGTCTTATGACTAGGACTTTAGAGTTCATATCTTATTCTCTCCCATCAAAATATTTGGGGCGTAGTTGGCCTTGAATTTAAAAAGAGTATCTTGTTGGCAAGGAATTTTAAATAAATTGGCCCAAAATATCAACAATTGGGCTTTCCAAGCCTTAAAATTATTTGGGATAATGTTGTTAGTGAATTCAGTCTTGCAGGCTATTCCCTTATACCAGAATATGGTGATGCCTCTGTCGAAAGGGATCTCCAAGGACATTATAGAGAGTTGGAGAAGATTCTTGTGGAAGGGCACAAATAAAGTGAAGAAATGTGCTTTAATGGATTGGGAAAGGTTGTGTCTCCAAAAGGTAGGTGGATTAGGTCTTAGGGACCCTGGAATTTTAAGTGAGACTCTAGGCGCTAAGTTGTGGTGGAGGTGGGTTAAGGGAGGAAATGAGTTATGGAAGCAGATCTGGGCCAAAAATTATTTTGGGCAAGATTCACAAGAAAATCATCTTCGAGATAGGGAATCCAAAGAAGGATCACCCCTATGGATGTGGGTGCAAGCAAACAAGGACTTAATTAAGGATCACGCCTTTTGGGAAATCAAAGATGGGAAGGCTACTTTATTTTGGGAAGATTCATGGCAACAAATGCCAAATTTGGATGCAATATAAGATCTGGAGGAATTGAGAATCTTTACAAAAGAAAAAGGAGAGTCAAAGGTAGCAGATTTCTTGATCGAGGGCCAGGTTACATTGGTGTGGATATTGTAAAAATATCAAGAGGATTGGGGGAATAGCACCAGGGAGTTTCCATGGTAAAAACTCAAAGAGGAGTTGATGGAAAGGAGTATTAGGAGAGACCAGGGGAAAGATATGTTAATATGGGGTCATAAGTCCATTGGAATGTTCTCAGTGGAAGAAACGTATAAGCTATTGGTGAGGAAAAAACTACTGGAGAGAGGTAATATTTGGTCACCAGTGCGGGCTAATTACCTAAAGCCAAAGGTTAATAATTTCCTATGGTTTCTTGTGAATAGAAATATTATTACGTGGGATCGTATTAGACAAAAAGGTTTTCAGGTCCCTTCCTTTTGTTTCCTCAACAGAACCCGAGAGGAAATAATGGACCACCTGTTGAGGTCGTGCGATTTCACAGGAGAAGTATGGAATCTAGTTTTTTCTCTTTTCATCTAGCTGGTTAGACCCCCTGAGGATGTAGTGCTTCTCTTCAAGCCTAGGTTTTTGTGCCCATTGTTTGGTCAATTTAGTGTGGTCTAAATTGCTATTTAAAATGTCAACCCGAGGTTCATAAACTGACGAAGTGAAGTGTACTATATGTACTAGATAACCATTTCCTTAGTCTTTTGTCGTTTTAAGCTTTTTAGTTTGTTTTTGGATTTATTTTTCCTTAACGTGTGATGGTGAGAATGAAAGTGAAGTATGGAAGTGTAGACGGTGATGGTTTCTAAACTTGAAAGTGCTCAAAAGAAAGCTTTAACAATAACTAAAATGAAATCAATTCTTAAGAGAAAATAAATGCATCAAATAGTGAACTAATGACAATGGCCCAGTATCCTTGCTGCTGAAATGAAAAGAAAGTAAAGACTAAAAACAACTCAAACTTAAAGCAAAGCAACTAATTCACACTACTTTAACTTTTCAGATCCTTTACCCTTCGGCTCAATCTACCTTGCGGGAAGTAATCATGAACAAGTCAAGCAACATGATATCTAAATGGAAAAAAAAAAGTAAATTGCATAAAAGAAACTAATCACACTACTTGAATTCTTCAAATCCTTTACCCTTCAGCTCAATCTACTTTGGGGAAGTAATCATGAACATGTCAACCAATACGATATCTAAATGAAAAGAAAGTAAATTGCATAAAAGAAACTAGTCACACTACTTGAACTCTTCTAGTCCTTTACCATTCAGCTCAATCTACCTTGTGGAAAGCAACCATGAGTAAGAAATATGACAACTAAATCACACTACGGTTAGTAATATTCTGATTTCTTGCTGATATAGTCGCTTTGACCATAGAAAGAAACCATAAATTGATGAGCAGTATGATATCTAAATAGCAGAAAAATAAAGCAAATCACAACTTGAAAAGGACAATGTTGAATTTAAACTTCAGAAAATGAAAGTTAGCAGGAAGGACAAGATGATCTCATATGCCAAAAGTTATCAAAAATATGAAAAATTGCCCGGGTTGCCTAAGAAAACCTGCAGAAAAGCACTGATCAGTTTACAGCTCTAAGAAAACAAAGGTGAAAATATAAACATCAGAAACATAAAACAATATATTATGTACAAGCTAATGATAAAAACAAAAACATAATGAAACTAAATGAACACTTTACAAGGCTTCAGCGTGCAGGGGCCCTCTGCCACTTCAGCCAATCAACGAATAATCACACGGCTGAACTCAGAAAAGTCTTCTCATGTATAAAACAGAAACATATAAAACAGTGGGGTGATAAGATAACCAGCAGTTCGGAATCACATAAACAGTTCAGAATTCATACATCTCAAAAAGCTTTTTCATAGCATTCAATGACGTGTTATTTATAATGCCAAAATACTAAAGCTAACTAACAACTTCTACGCTATTAACTACGTTGCTAAAGACACGTAGATCCCTTCAGCCGAGATCTAGTGTAACTGTCATCATGTTTCTTAAATCTTCGGAGTGGTTGGCTGTTAGATTCAGGTCTCAGGAACGATCTCCAGGTGTGTTGGTTCCTTCATGAGCTGAGGACTATGCCACGTATCATTCTCGTGCCCAAAACAGTGACGTGCCATCGCTGAACTCTTTGGTTGGCCTTGTCTTTGACTTTGGTTGACCGTGGCCTCTCATGGATGATTTGGCCGATTTGAAGGGACACGTTCCATGTATCTGCCACCTGGAGCTTGCCCATGTAGCTCGTTTCTTCATTGGACACCTGGAGCACAACTTTTAACAAAATAGCTGCGGAATCCTGGGCTGGCTGCGGAAACTGACAAGTTTCCGCAGCTGCATGAAAAAACTAAACCAAACAACAGTCATAAGTATAGTCAGAAAACCATATAAACAGTCCTTTTTAGACTATAATGCAATGATTTAATAACTGGGTGAATGAAGTGAGTGGAGAAAGAAGGTTAAGAGGGTGTATAGGAAGGTGCAGGTTTGAGGCTCAACATACCCCCACTATGAAGGTGTTGCATGTCCTCATGCAACCAAAATTGAGTTATTTCCCCTTAATCCACATGCTTTGAGGCTTCTACAAGGACATCTAGTCCTCTTTTCTTCTTCTTTGATGCCATCATCATCATCATCCTTGGCTTTCTAACTAGACATTTGAACTTGAGGTTAATCAATGCTCTGCTTAACTTTTTGCATCTCTTCTTCAGTCTTTTGTTTTTCTTCTGCCACAGTCCTAAATGAAGCATGGTATTATCATGGACCATCTTGTCTACCTAACCCTTCTCTTTAAGTGCTTCATTTTCTTGTATGATATGTCTATTTAGGACTTCTAGCTCAAATACTTCCTGTTTCAAAGACTGAACTTGTGCATCAAGTGGCAGAGAGGTACTTGGTCCTGCAGCTGATTGTTCTAAGGATTCCAGGTAATTGTATACTTCTTGCTGACTAGGATCTACCTCAGGTGACTTTCTCTGTCTAAACTCAAAATCTGGTGGAGGAGGGCTGCTCTCTCTTTCTGGCCGAAAAGGGCTTTCCTCACGTGGAGGACTTGATTCAAGGCTTGGCTGATCTGGAGATTTCTCAAGTGCCTCTTCACTCAAATCAATAAAGTGGGACTAATCTCCCTTGGTTTTCTTCCACTTCCCTTTTAGCCTAGAGCTCCTTCTCAAGGATGAACTCATACTCTTCTTTTGTGCACTCTGTTTTTCTTTTTGCTTTTTCTTGGTCATGGCAGCAGCTTTAAGATCTATTAGCCTTTCTGACAGAGGCTGGTAATCTTCTTCTAAGGATTGCTCAGGGGATGGATAGACCTCTTGAGTGGTAATTTTGCCTTTTTCTTTCTTTTGTTTCTTATTCTTAACTTGGTCTTCTTCCTCTTTTTGGACAGTTTCTTCAATTTCTTTTGTAGGGGAGTCTTGGGCTGCAACAATTTTCTCCCTCCTACTTTTCCTTGAGATTTTTGGTGGACTACTTCCAGAGGCCTCAGACGGCTCTTGGAAGTAGTTTCTTGTTAAAAATTGTTCCCATGTATCCTTAGTTTTCTTCAACTGATCCTCGATAAGAATTTTTATGAGCCCATGATGGTAAACATGAGGCTCAATGTTACCTACATGCTTTTGAACCATTACACTCATCTTTTTCAAACTTGCTAGCAGAAAATGAGGCAAATTAAGATTGTAACCATCTATGAAATTCATCATCAGCCTGACATGATACATGTACATAGAGCCAAAACGACCCTCACATGTGATAAATTTCTGTATGACCAATAGTAGACCAGACCATTCTTCTTTTAATACATGCAAAGGGATGCCTCTTGTGAATACAGTGGTATCCATACCTTGGTTTTGTAGCATGGTTCTCCAGATTTGATCGTCCACGCTTCTATTTTTAAACCACCTTTCTCCTTCTTGAGGTAGGCCCGTGGCTGCTACTATTGTGGCCTCGGTCACTGTAAACTTTAAGTCTCCAACCTCCACTGTTTGTCCATTAAAGGACCTTGCAAAAGTTTTGGTCACTTCCTTGTTATACCCTTTGAATTTTTGAATAAATCGGAGGCATTTGACTTTCTTCAATAACTCCTTAACTTGGGGATAACCCTCCAAGTATTTTGATCCTTCCAGCTCGGCTCTCAGCAATTTTCCCATCCTCGGCTTTAAATCCACTGAGGGTTCTTCTGCGTATGAGGGTTAAGTAAAAATGGCTCTGTTACAGGGTTTTTAGGAGAGACTGTAGTCACTGCAATAGGGGTTTAGGATGACTGTAGTGGCCGCAATCAAAGTGTAAAGCGAACTGTAGTGACTGCAGTCGGAAACAGAGAAATGCGCGAATCACAGGAAGAACAGTGGGTGAGCAGTGGTGACCGTGACCGAGTTCATAAAATTGAATATGAGTGCATGTGAAGATTATGGTATGAGTGGAGTAACGGAAGGATTCTCCCAAGTCGGATGACGGTGTATGAGATTTACACGTCTCAACAGACGGCTGCGGAAATTATGGCTGAGAAGAGGCATAACACAATAGGTCATGTCTTAAGAGTACGGGTAATAAATGGAAGTGCAGTCATTCTTGAGTTTGAACTCGGAGTAATCATAGGACCGTTAGGGAAATGAATGCAAGGTGTGTGGAGTGATAGTGCGGGATAAGAATGATAGTGGGCTAATATATTAAATCATTGCACATAGGAGAACCAGTTATGGGTTAATAACTATACATAATTATGACTTGAAGTGTTGTTTGATAAAGATTTTTTATCATACCTTTGGAAACTTGTCAATCTTTGCTCAAGGCTTCTAACCAGTTGCTCTTCTTTGATATCTTGAAGATGCCCCATGTCTTTAGCTCACGTACACCTGCATTTCATGATTTTGGCACTAACAGTTGATTGTATTTTGAAAACAGAGTGATGCTGGCTGCGGAAATCGTTTCTAGCTGCGGAAACTGGTTCTGGCTGCGGAAACGGTGGCCAGCTACGGAAACTGAAACAACACCCCCTGAACTGCACAAAGATAGCTTAGAGGAAAAACATCTGAATGAAAATAGTCCTGAAGGGGGACTTTTATTGATGGAATAGAATGGAATGAAAATGGAGTGAAGTCAAGTGAAATGGTGATGAGAATGAGATGGAGGTGGAATGAAATGGGTGAGTGAGATGAAGTGAAGATGGAAAGAACATGAGAGGAGATTTTTTGGAAAATATAGTGTCAGGTGTCCCTGATTTTCACTCCATATTTTCTGTATATGACTGCCAATCCATGATTGGTTTTCAA